>SNQJ01S0017660.1:132545-175622 GCA_010110895.2 Picea sitchensis | reverse complement strand
TGACACAGTGCACCGGGGGTTTGCTGGGGGTTTTGGGCACGGAGGGCTAGGATATCCGTTGATATCCTAGGGCTAGGAGCTAACTAGTCGGCAGGGAGGTCGGTTTTGGGTAGTGTTCTAAAGAAGCGGGAAGGAAGCAAGCGGCGAGCAAATAGTAGCATCAGGTTCAGGTAAGAATTATGCATTGTTTTGAATTAATTTGTTATTAAATCTTATTATATTGACGAAATTGCATACGAATGAGTTAAATTAGTAAAATTTCTTGAATGTTACAGAAGTTACTGTTATTTCATTACTTTGTTATGAAATTAGTTAGTTTATCAAAATAAATTGATGTAAAATGTAAATCCAGCCATTACATAGTTGAGGTTAATCGGGTTGAGTTAAAGAGGCTTAAACCCAAAAGTGAATATTATATTAATATTTCTTTAAAAGCATAAAATGAAGAACAATATATTAATATTCCTTAAAAGGTGTAAAGTAAGGATATATTATTTTATCCTAAGTCCTAAGGAGGGGACAAGTGGAAAAGGGAAGTTCTCAACATGAAAAGTGTCAAGTTGGGAACATGCTATGGACTGAAGGTAGTTCTCAACATGACAAATGACAAGTTAGGAAAATGCAGTCAAATAATTGGACTTATTCCATTATGTTATCTTTTCATATTTCATCATTGGATCATCATGAGGGGTGATATGAAACCGACTATTCTGTCATAGAATTGAACCGTGAGCTGAACCTCACTATTGTTTTCATGAACCCGACTATTACTGGGATGAGTAATTCTCCAAATTAATGTTGCAAATACATGTACACGAATTAGATTGGAGAGATAGACCGAAGAGGCGGGTTGTCAGGCCCATGGGTTATTAAACTAAAGAGGTGGGTTGTCATGCTCGTGGTTTATTGGACTGAAGAGGTGGGTTGTCAGGCCCATGGGACTTTGCATTCTCTCCAGGTGAGAGAATTGTTGGGAATTATTTCTCGAGGTGTCAAACTACAACGACAAGGATATGAGACTTGTTGTATGGATTTTTGATGAAGCCCTTGAAGGGAAGTGGGGAAGTTGAAGGACTGTTGAGAAGAGAAGGGGAACAATTCCTTGGGTGGGACATGCATGTGGGGAATGAGAGACTATAGGATGTCAGTACGGATTGGAATCTATGACAATATTTCCTATAATTCAGTCACCTGTGATTGAGTTACCTGTGACTGAGTTCCTGTGGAGTGAGATAATTTAGCTTGGTTAGGAACCCTTACCCAAGTGGATTTTATCCCCAACTCATGGGTGACCTACTGTTGAGATTTAGGAACAATGCGGTCTAAGGTTGGGAGGAACGTGTAAGGTTTTCCCGCAGTTGGCGTCTTTTATTGAAACATAAATGCCAATAGTATGTTAAATTATATTTGCAGTAATAATTATGCAATTATTCTCATGGGTTTATGTTGTGTGTATAATTATGTTATGATTGTGTATAATTATGTTATGAATATGTATATAATTATGCATGACAAAGTATTGATATGTTTTAGTTAGTGATAGGGTTATATCAGAGAATTTTCAGTTGAATTGCTGGTAAATTGGTATCATAGATGATGACAAGAGAAGTTTGAGTGACGTGACTTGGACTGAGTGGTCAGGTGTGTTACAAATTGGTTTCAGAGGAATGACTTTTTAAGTGGCATTTCCTAATAGGTGGTTGGGGGTGTTACAAATTGGTATCAAAGCCCATTTTTCAACATTGAGTCTATATGGGTCGAGTTAACATCACGTCAAAACAATTTTAGTAGTGAATTGAATTCAAAAGTGGCCTAATTTTCAGTTACATAGCATCCATGACGGAAATTTGAAGCACTTGAGTGAAATTGGGTAAAAGCCCCAATTTATGTTGTTAAATTCATGAAGAATTTAGGGAAATTTGGTTAAATGATGAGATATCCTTAATTCTAATCCATGTTTAAGAAATTTCAGATAGTAACCAATTGAATTTGAAGTTACAGAGAATCCAAGATAGATTGGGTAGAATTTTTGGATTAAGATTCACAGTTCGTGAAGGAATTTGGAAAGATTCGCACCAGAAATGTCAACTAGTGGCACACACAAGAAATTGTTGTTGTAGAGGTTGAATTTGTGTATACTGGAATGAAATTGATCACATTTCACAATTTCAGAATGTCCATAGTGGAAAATTGGGTGAGAATCGAGAAAATCCCCAAATTTTGCATCAAAAATATATAGAAAAATTAATTAAGTGTCGAGAATAGGGTACACACTAAGTAGTAATGATGCGCAAACTAACAAATTTTGCACAGGTGTGTGCATTAAAAATTCAGTACTGCACTGTGTGGAGCCAGTGATGTGAAAAAATAATATTGCATAGGTGTGTACATTAAAAATTGAGTATTTCACTGTGTGGATCCAATGATGTGAAAAAATAATATTGCGCACATGTGTGCATTCAACATTGACGTTGCATAGAAAATAAGGGTGCACAGGATATGTGCACTAAAGTATGGAACTATGCCATGTATAACATGTGGCATGCACATAATATAGGTATGCGATAAAGTGCGTCAAAGATTGGCATTGCAGGGTGTGCATTTGAAGTTGGGCGCGTGGTGTGAACACATTAAAAACCCCGACGTTTTGTAGTGCAATTCTTACAATGCGTGTAATGTTGTATTATTGGTGTGTGGCACAAATGTTGTGCTCCATAAATATTGGCACACGATAAAATAATGATGCATAGGAAGAGTATTTGCACACAGTGTGAATACACTTAACCTTAAAGTGGTGTGGTATAGTGCTAGTTGTGCTCAACAAAGTATTGGCGCGTGAAAAAAATGTATGCACACTGGATAGTGGTGCGTGGTGTATGCGCTATTTTTAGTGTTGAATTTTTAAACTTGGTGCATGCTAATAATGGAGAAGTAGTGCGCATGAAGTTGAATGGGTAGCTAACTTCCCAAGAAATCAAAGGCAATAATTCTAATGTTGTATGAAAATAGAATTGTACATCATTTCATGATTTATTAAATTGGCTAGCCTAACAATGTTTTTTGGCTACATATTTTGCAGAGTTAACAACATTAGATTAGAACAGGATCAACACAATTTTATAATCATGGAAGGTGTGCAGGGAGTTTATAGTCATGAGGAAGAGATCAGAGGAATGTATGTCCATATGGGTAATGAAGGTACAAATTCAAATGGACATGGAGAAGGTAAGGCAGAAATCATGAACTTGCTAAAAACCATAAAAATTTTGCAAAGGGATGTCCTGAGTCATAAAGATGAAAATGAGAGGCTTATGAAAGCCAATGAGAAATAAGAAGGCTTCAACATTAAGTTGATGTAGAGCTTGGAAAGAATAGATAAGAAGATGGATAATCAAACTGAGTCAAGTATATCGATAATATATAAGTCTCGTGATAAGAGGGGAAGATCAATGCATAGTAGAAGTGTTGGAAGACAACACCATTACTCTCCAAGGCATTCTACTACGAGATTTCATAATATCTCAAGTCCTATCAGGAAGCATAAGAAGAGGAATGGGGTGGATGAACTACAGGGAGAATGAACAAAATCAAGCCTCCTACTTTTGATGGTGAACACAAAAAGGATGAGGATACAGAGACTTGGCTGCTAAACATGTGAAATTATTTTCAATTGCACAATTACTCTTCATTGGCAGAAGGTAGAATTGTTATTTATTAGCTCAAGGGAAAGGCATCAATGTGGTGGGACCAATATGTGCAAGTACAACATATTGATGAGAAGAAGGTGACTTGGAGAGAATTCAAGAGGTATTTTCCAAGCAAATACTTGACTAAGAGTTACTATGAAAATAAAATGGAGTTCTTTGAACTCAAGATTGGGAGTATGACCATAGATGAGTATGAAATGAAGTTTTTAGAACTAATGAAATATGTTTCCTTCATCAAGGATGAGAAAGTTAAGATTCAAAGATATTTGAGTGGGCTTCCATCATTTATTAGTGAAAGAATACAATATGATGATTGTTGAGGAAAAGGTATGGAAAACATTACTCAATCATTTTCAGATGTTTCTAGGCTAAGACAAGATAGTTGGGAATGTCACCTGGGGTTTATAGCCTCTTAAAAATCGCTTAATCCACAAGTATTAATTACAAAGGACCAATGATGGTTTTTATAAGTTATATATATCAATCCAAAAGAAGTAAACTTAAACAAAGTTACATGAATGTGTACAAAAATTATACAAATGTATATATGGAGATCAAAATAAGAGAATGAACCAAATCATGAAAACACATTTGTGAGACTGAAACAATAATCATATTTTTCATTTATTTCATTATGATATACAAAAATGAGTTCTCTCTACAAACCCTTGTGAGGATAGGGACCAACATCAAATTTAGAAGCCTTTGATGGGAACCATACAAAAATACTCAGAAAATCAAGAAGAAAACTGAAGCTAAAGATCTGGATCAACCTGCTACAAAATGTTGTCACTTGACTCTGCAAGATATTCTTTATCAGTCATGAAACGCAATTCATGTACAAAAAAAAATGCACAGACTATCAAAGATAAATCATGCACCTTTAAAACAAGATGCTGAAATATGTGATTCATTTTTTGAATCCTGTTGCCTTCAATAAGACCCTATTGTCATCAAGAGGATTAAGCTTTCTAGTAAACTCAGAATGAATGAAAGTTGAAAGTATCTCACTAGTTTAGGGAAAAAATTATGGTTGTAGTTCTCTTTATATTCTCTCCTCCTTTTGTCTCTTCATCTCATTGAGATTTTATTCCTCCTTAATGAGTTAGGGTAGTTCAACTACTTTTCTTTAGTTAAGTCAAATTAACTTAGCTAATTAGTTTGAGACAAATAATTAACAATTATATATAAATAAGGGTCTTAATTAATAATAACTAAATAGGTGGGACCCCTTGTGACTCCCCATTATTTTATTTAATAATCATCAAACAATAAAATATGAAATTCAATCATTTGATCCCAAATATATCCTCCTTGTAACTCCTATTTTCAAAAGTATAACCAAATATTTTAAACATCAACAAAACAAAATCTAATCATATCCAAAAAAAATATTATATCCATGTTGTCCCAAAAGGAATGCTTAAAAATGTGCTTGTTGTCACAAACTTTATCCAAGTAAAAATACTGTCTTCAATATATAAAATAACATTAAATCAAAATCCATATTGGCTATGAGATGCATTAGGCCTCTTCTCATTGCTATCACCTTTTGATTTCTCTGTGGCATCCTTTGACTGGTTAGAACCTTGAGGCTAAATGACACTAATAACATGATAACAAACACCCTTAAGATGAAGGTGAGAGGATATTGATTTAGAAGACTCTTTGGATGAGCTAGAGTGAGTGACTATTTCTTTTCCCTTGTCCTGAACAGGCTCGAGGACATCTGTTTTTAATATTTTACTGGCATGTGATGACTGCACAAGTGAGGGGGAAGGATCATCTTGGGAAACTTTATTTTTTGGTGGTGGAGGGGGTAATGGTGATGATGCAGTGGGCCAACCATGGTGGTGAACAAAAGGATGGTGGAAAATCTCTTTCCAACCATCATTGGTGGGTAGTTATGGTCGCATCAACACATGAGGAGGGACTAGAATGCCACAAATATTTTGATGTTCTTGGAAGGGAGTTATTTCTGGTCAGGGCTGGAAGATTCATTGGCCTACTAGCTAGAAGAAACCAACTTGAAAAGGATGGTTCAATTCTTTGGGGTAAACATAAAAATGTATAGAGAACTGAGGTCTTATGTGACCTCTCTACCGATTTCCCCTGCCTCTGTTACCTCTACCATTACTACCCCTGTTGAAAAATCTCATCATGTAGAAATATTCAATGAGTCATGAAAAATTCTTAATAATCCACACATGAAACTCCACTTAAATAAAATCAAGAGTTGGCTCTAGTATTTACCACATAACACATGCAATTCATCCATGGAAATTCCATAAATCAATCGCCACATGAACAGGGAGTGGTAGGATCATGGGGAATATGAGGGGTTTGTAGTGTGCGTAAAATGGTATAATGGAAGGGGAAATATACATGGATATTGTTCAAACAATCATAAAAATAATCAAACTGTGTATATAACCATCTCTCAAAACACCAATGATCAATTAACCTCCATCTCCATTTTTTTTTTTCATACAGACTTTTCCTTAAAAATGAGTAATAATAGAACAGGGAGTGTAAAAAGTGTAAGTGGGATAATGAGAGGAGTGTAATGTGCATAAGATGGTATAATGGAAGGGACTCCAATGGTTACTATTCTATCATTATCCATAACAAAAAAAAAAATCCATCACCATAACAACCAAAATCCCAAACACTTTCCTGTTTCAAAATCAAAATCAAATACTCTGTTTCAAAATTTCAAAACTGGTGCTCAAATCCACTACTGTTCACTTTGTATTTTGAAATTACATTTCACATAATTCATTTTATAAATTACTGCCCAAAAAACATTCAACAATAATAACACAACTTGCACACAATAGAGTCAAGAAGGCACAATATCCAAACAATCAATACTAACAGTCGAAGTATGGATAGACTAGGTCCAAATCATTACCATCAATATTCTTTTAACCACTACCGATTTTCTCGAACTCGACCCAAAAGGAACTGGGAATTCACAAAACAAAACTTTTGGAACTCACTTTTATTTATGTTTGCATAAATCATTCAACACATATATAATTCATCCACAGAGGTATTCTATCCATATAAAAATCGACCACCTCGAGCACGCTAACAAAGAAGGTCATATCTCTTAAACACCATTATTACAATGCTTTCATCACCACAATACTACCACATAATAAACTATCTTTTAAAAATAAGTGGACTTAATATTAACTCTTAAGTAACAAATTGAAAAAAAACTCATGACAAAGGAGATGCGAACAATGCCTCTGTTAGATGTTGGGTTAGACACCCTTACATAATTATTCAAATATAGGGTTTAAGATACCATTCATCTACAACAATGAGGTATGGGAGAGAAAGAAGGAAAACACTTCGAGGGTTTATCCAAAAGAATATTTCAACAGTCTTATTACCACCTTAAGTTTCCACAATATTATTCACAAACCCTTTATGAAGGAAACGAGCAAAATATCCAAGATATCCATATAAATAATTGACAGGCAGAGTCTAAGTATAATCCAAAGGTTGTGAGTAATGACACCATTTTGTATCAGAAATGCAAGAAACAACAAAAATCTAGAGATGAGGGAGACCCGAAATACTTCCCCACAAGTAAAGAAACATAGCAACCACAATTACATCAACAATGAGAAACATTCACACATTGTTCAAATGTGAATTCTCTTGCATATACCATAGAGACCAACTTCATCCAATACATAGTCAAAAGACCCATATTCCATAAACCTTGGAAAATCACAACCAATAAGCAAATGCAAGAGCCAACTTTTGATTTAATTAATGAGCAGAGCAAGAATTCATGGATGGAGAAACAAGAACCCTCATACCTGGGTGCAAAAATTCCAATGAAAATCGACAAATCCAAACACTTCTTCCATGACTGAGCAAAACAGAGGCAACAACAACCAACAAAAATGACCAAATGAAAAATAGCAAGGGTGGCGAACCTAAAGGTAGTTTAGAGCGACGTGAAATTATTGCACATTGTATCCACACTTACTCCTTCAACCATAGCCAATACGAGCGAGCTAACCATACAACACATAACCCACTAATTCCATAACAATTCAATGAAATTTGGATATACCACCACTTTCCTATGTTTTCAAACTTTACATATGCACCAACGTTTAAAACTCCAATGTAATATATGGCAACACTTGCTAGGGAGACCATGTCCCAACCTTTAAACTTCAAACTTTAAACAATGTGCACAACCCTTTTAACATGAAATCGAAGTAACACCACACCATTATCATATAACTTCAATCCCGGGGTTTAGATCTCCATTCAAACTGAGTGCAACAAAATAAAACCATGATGACCATCAAAACAATACCATTCTTCTTTTAATCACATCACCCATAAAACTGTTGTTTGCTAATTTGTTGGAAAGATTGATTTAGAGACAATAAAATATAGAATTCATTTCACAACCAAGTCATGAGAAAGAAAAATGAGTCATCATTCCTTCATATTCACACATGGGGTCCTACCTATCTATTATATTATTAATTATACATAAATAATAAGGAATTGCAACCAATTTGAATGCAGGCACCCTACGTTGTTCTTTTGGGTGTCAATAATGATCCCAAAACATTGGAGGAAAAAATAAGAAGGGATAAGTACCTTTATGATCAGAAAAAAGGGAAAACATCTTACTAGAAAGCTTGGGAAGACAAGAAGAAAAGAAATATGGAACATAGGAAGAAGGGGACTAAGCCACCATTCTTCAGAAATAACTACCTGAACAACCAACTTCTAAAGAATCCAAAATGACATAGACATTGGGACAAAGGCCAAGGAAACCACCTATTCAATGTTGGGTTTGTAAAGGAGATCATATGTACAAATATTTCCCTCATAGGAGTGAAAGAGTGAGGTCTGTTCACAATGAGCAACAAGATGAAACAATGGAGGACATGGGAAAAAGTGTACCTAATATTTATGCAGCCTTGGACAACATGCAATTTGAATTTCAGTCACATATGATTGAAGTGGAAGGTAAGATCAATAACCGACCCATCGCTATTTTAATTGATTCAGGTGCTAGTCATAGTTATCTAGATCCTAAGATGATGGAATGGTTTCAATTTCCAAGAAACAAGCTTGGAAAACCTTGGATGGTGCAGCTAGCTACATGAGATAAATAAGAAATTAATGAGATCATTAAGGCATGTTCAATGAACATGAATGGACTAAACACTAGCGTAGATCTAAAAATTATACCGTTAGTTTCATATGACTTCCTAATTGGTATGGATTGGTTGGACCAACACCATGCTATCCTAGACTGTTATAATAAAGAATTTACTTGCTTGGATGAGGAAGGAAATTGATGGATAGTACAAGGAATTCCCAAAGAAATAACTATAAGAGAAGTTTTAGCCTTGCAGCTTAAGAAGAGTTACAAAAAATAATGTCAAATTTTTTCCATGCAGATGGAATAAACACGTAAAGATAAGGTGTCAAATATTGAGGATTGTGCAGTCCTGAAAGAGTTTGAATATGTATTTAAGGAAATACTAGGATTTCCACCTAAAGGGGATATGGATTTATCCATCAATATAATGCTTGGAGTAGCTCCAGTATCTAAGACTCCTTATAGGATGAGTACACCTGAACTGGAGGAATTACAAATGCAACTTGAAGAGCTTCTGAAGAAGGGGTATATACGCCCAAGTGTGTCACCTTGGTGTGCCCCAATATTGTTTGTAAAGAAAAATTATGGAACTTTGAGACTTTGTATTGATTTCAGGAAGTTGAACAAGGTTACTATGAAGAACAAGTATCCTTTGCCAAGAATAGATGACCTCTTTGATCAGTTGAAAGATGCAAAAATATTCTCCAAGATTGATCTCATTTTAGGCTATCATTAGGTAAGAATTAAAGAAGAAGACATCAACAAGACTTCGTTTAGAACAAGGTATGACCATTATGAGTTCACAGTGGTGCCATTTGGGTTAACGAATGCACCAGTTGTATTCATGTATCTCATGAATGGTATATTCAATAATTACTTGGACAAGTTCACCATTGTATTATTGGATGATATTTTGATATATTCTAAGTTTGAAGAAGAGAATGAACAATACTTGAGAATGGTGTTACAGGTATTGAGGGAGCATCAATTGTATTCCAAATTGAGGAAGTGCTCATTTTACCAGAAGCCAATACATTATTTGGGCCATATCATTTCTGAGGAAGGAATATCAATAGACCCTGAAAAGATAAAGGCCATTGAAGGATGGAAAACACCAAGGAATGTATTAGAAGTAATATCATTCATGGGCCTTGCAGGTTACTAGAAAATATTCATTGAAGGGTTCTCAAAGATTGCACACCCAATTACTTATTTGCAGAAGAAACGTGTGAACTTTGAGTGGAAACACAATTGTGAAGGAAGTTTCCAACATTTGAAGAATTTATTAACAATTTATCCAATCGTGAGGATTGTTGATCCAAATGAAGACTTAATTGTATGCATTGATGCATGTAAAGTACTTGGTGGAGTCCTTAATCGGAATGGGTATTTCGTGTGCTATGAATCAATGAAGTTGAAGGAGCATGAAAGACAATATGAAACTCATGATTTGGATTTGGCAGCCATAGTGCATGCCTTGAATATGTGTAGTAACTACCTCATGGGAAAAATATTTGAGTTGAGGATGACCATAGTGGTATGAAATACTTGTTTGGAAAACCAACTCTGAATGCCATAAAAAGAAGATGGTTAGATTTCATCAATGAATATGAATTTAACATAAATCATATCAAAGGTAAAGAAAACAAAGTGGTTGATGCACTCAGCAGGAGAGTGCATGAGATGCATGCTACAACCATTAGAATGTACCAATCAGATTTAAAGGATATAATTATAGAAGCTTCCAAATCATATCAGAAATTCATGGAGGTAAAGGAAAAATTTCAGCAAGGCAACTTACAATAGAAAGTTGAATACTATAAGCTAGAATATGATGAGATTCTTAGATATAGAGGAAGTATCTATGTGCAAATTTCTCAGGCATTGAAGGATATGATGTTGGGAGAAATTCATAATGCACCTTATGTTGGACACTCAGGTTAATAGAAAACTATTGCAGTTGTCAAGAGACAATATTGTTGGCCATACATGAAGAAAGAAGTTGTTGAGTTTATTTCCAAGTGTTTGTCATGTCAAAAGGTCAAGGCCGAGCATATACACATAGCCGGTCTGATAAAACCATTGCACATTCCTGAGTGTAAGTGGGAAGTAATAACAATGGAATTTATCACTAAACTACCAAGAACCAACAAACAACATGATTCTATCATGGTAGTGGTGGATATGCTTACCAAAGCTACCCCTTTTATTCCAGTAAATATTACTCACAAGGCAACTAACATAGCTGATATTTATTTGAAATAAATAGCTTGATTATGTGGAATTCCAAAGACAATTGTGTCCGACAAAGATCCAAAATTTAATTCAAATTTTTGGAAAGGATTGTTCAAGGGATTTGGAACAAATCTACATGTTGGCCCTTGACCAAGTTTTGAGGATCCTTGGTCATGTTTGACCTACTTTTGGGACTTCAATAGGCTGTCGAAGGCGGAGCGCAAGTCGAAGTAGAGATCGCGGGATCTCGACCCCTTTTCATGGATTTTTGGGCTTTGGGATTATGTAACGGGTATGGGGATTTCGGCCCATGGGCTCTGCCCATGTTTAGGCCCATTTTGTAATGTATAAATAGATGTCTAGGCGATGTAAGAAGTAGCTACTAGACACTAGAGCTAAGTGCTAATGAGCTAAGTGTGAATATTCTTGAATAATTTGTGCATATTGTGTTGATAAATTGCAAAGCTAAGTGCAAGTGATTGTAAGAGACTGTGTAAACGATTTGTGTTGTAACCTAGCTCGGGGAAGGAGGATCTAGCGGAGTGTGCATAGATCTCCTATCCTATGTGGAGTAGGATCTTGTGGCTCTATACATGTAGATGATTGACCGAAGACAATAAAGAGAAGAAGAGTTGGTGGGCATATCCCCAGGATGGGGGTGAACCATGTATATGTTGCGTTATGGTTTCTTTCTGCATTGTGATTGTTTATTGTTCATATGATTAATGTAGTAATTCATGTTTAGATGTATTTGATATAGTATCTTAGTGCTTAGTAATGTGGAGAAATGTTGGATCTGATCTATTCCCTTATTCTAAGTGTGTCTATATGTTAGATCTAGTTGAATACTACATTGCTCTGTAATTAGGGTTTTCTCTACAAAGTGAATATTGTGAACTATAACTGCTAAGTGCTTTGTTAAGGTGTTGTAATCACAAATCAATGTCCTAGCTAAGGTTGCAGACACTGGAGTCCTGCAACCACCCTTTCCTCTACCTCGGGTGAGACATCATCTACTTCGCAGGTGTTGCCGAAAGGGCCGGAAGTTAGGGTTTTGTTGGTGCGCTCTTGTAGCGTTGAACCCTGGGTCTGCCCCTATGCCAACAAATGGTTCCATTGTCGAGACTTGAAACTGTGATTGCTGGGAACTAAAGAAAAGAAATCTCTATGCGTAGATCTATTTCTTTAGTGTGTAGTAGTCTACTTGATTTGTGAATCTTTGTGCTAAGAAGAAAAGTAAGATCTAAAGAAAAGAGGTAAGACCTTAAAGATTTGTGCTTTGTTAAAGGTAAGAACAATGAAAAATTTTGATTGAAAAAGGTAAGATAAGTGGAAATTTTTATTTCAAAAGTATGCATCTAGGTATGTTTGATAAATTTTGTCCTAGATTGAAAAATAGGTAACATCTAGATGAAAGAAGGTTTGATATGAGTAGATCTGATAGAAATAATGAAAGATATGTTATTACTATGCATAAAAAGAATGTTTGGACTAACAAATGGATGCAAGACCCTAGAAATAAGTTTTGGCAAGTTAGCTACTATGATCCTAGTGCGCAGTACAAGAAAGGTTGGGGATCATTTCAAAGAAAAAGAAGATTAACCCTTTTTTTATAATTACAAAAGACCAAGACATCTTGCTAAGGAATGCCCTGGTAAAATACCTAGTTGTCTTTGTTGTCAAGCTATGGATCATGAAGTTTTGGATTTCCCTAGAACTATTGCTAAGGTTGAAAGAATGAATATGAGACAAGAAAACCCTATGGAAGATCAAGAAACTAAGACCATGGAAGAACCCCAAAAATAATCAGAGAATGTATTGCTACAACTGAAAGAGACCCTAAATGATCACAAAAATATCAACTTATCAGAGATCTTCAAAGGAAAAGAATGCATAGAAACAAGAATAGGAGACTTCGACATTGACTGTGTTCTGGATGAGGAAACATAGGTGAATATCATGACAAAAAGAACTTGGGAAATTTTGGGAAAGCCTGCTATGATTCCTTCATTAGGAGGAATAGGATTATTTAGAAGAAAGCTGATAACCCTATGTGGAAGACTCACCCAGATGTCTATGAGAGCTCATGGAACTTCGACAAAGGAATATTTTGAGGTTGTTAAATTTATTGATAGAAGCACCCTATTTGCTATGTTACTAGGAAAAACCTGGATTGAACTAGGAAAAACCTGGATTGAGAAAGATCAGGCCCGAAGAAAAGAAGAGTAAGTCTTAGAACAAAAGAAGCAAGAATTAAAAGATTTCATGACTAGGAGGATAGTGCAATTGATTGAAGAACGGGAGAACAAATCAAAGTTGTTCAGAACTAAAAACTTGGATGTCAAATTTGAAAGAACACAAGAAGACTCAATGAAGAGTAGACCACCTACCCCAAACAAGGAAGAAGTATTGGCCTTGAACCCTATGAAATACCATCAATAGTGCAAAGACACTATGTAAAAGGAGATAAGAATTAGAATGGAAAGAGGAATACCGAGAAAAATATTACAGGGAAGAAGGCTAGAAATCTCAGTAAGAAGAGAGAAAATATAGAAAGGTTGTAGAATGTTCAAGAAGGGACTTCGCAAAAGAAAGGTTTGCAAAACTGGAACTTCACTGAGATATTAGAACAACGCAACCTGGCACTTCACCACGACGAGGCAATATAACCGTTGAAAGCATTATAACCATTAGCCCGACGCTCCAAACGGTTAGAACAACAGTTATGGCCAGAAATCTCACCATCAAACCATTGGGACTATGTCACAATGAACATAACCGCATTGATGAAGGCATATTGTCAGTTGGAGAGATCCGTTACATCGATGTCTACTTATTGAGTCAACTATTGCACCGAAAACAATTTTGTGAATTCTATTCTAGCCAACTCATTGATACCACACTGTGTTTATTGAGATTGACACTTGTTCTATTGCTTTGAGCAATCATTCATCCACCTGAGTTATCCAATCTAAGCGTGCATGTTGGACGAGCTCAGCACCGCAGAGAAAGTCATCGAAGAAGTTATAATCGACCTTATGGCTGAGAAAGTAATGTCTGAAGGTATTCAAGCCTCGTCGACGAGAGGAGTGCAAGATTCCCCATTGACTGCTCATGGATCTAGACCATCCTGATCTGCAGCAGAGAAAAGAATCAAGCATTGAGATGACTTGGTGAATGTGAAGTTAATCCCGACCATCCTACCCAACTACATCCTGTCTTTGGCTTGTGTGGTGAGTCGTGACAGTGTCCCAAGATACTTTGATTACACCATGGTTATTGCATACCTTCCAAAGGGGATACATGCAATTAGAATGCAGAAAGATAAGATCGTGACATTAAAATTTAGTGAATTCAACCTAGGGGGGCACAAGAACTAGAACATGCTCTCTCCTTACAAGTATTTGACCAGGACGAAGGGGAAGAACTCGGAAATAATCCCCCAGCCATGGACTATGAACCTCGCACAGTCCACCCTCTTGAATGTGATGAAGATTCCACACTTTGGAAGGCACCAAGAGGTTAACGCGTGTGTTAATCTCCTACTATCATGTTACCATGGCAGTTATCTATGGCTATACTGATGCATCACATTAAATCTGACGCTGATCCATAGGATCACCAGATTGAGCATGCAAGGACCTGACCCACAAGACTTCTACCCATGGAAGGCTACAGATCGCGCATTGGCACAGAGGATAAAAGAAACATATGGAAATGTAGAAAAGGGGACATGAGGCTACAAGGTAGCTTCCATCTAGAATGGCGTAGTGTGCATGTCCTTCTAGTTGATCGCAGGAAAGATCATGAGAAAGAACATACCTACAAAGGTCATAGGATTCGTTGTTGACCTCATCGGTAAATGTGTAGAAGGAGTCCAGATGAAATGGGCAAAGTACCTAGACAACTAGATAGAATTGGATTGCCGTGAAGCTCAGGATCAGGGCTATGAGTTTCACTTTAGCTGGCTCCTGATCCTCATAAAATTTACTTCTTTGGATATATCGGAAGGTGCAACCTTCCTGGACATTGAGCCATTTGAACCGCTCACTGCGAACTTCACCACGCTTTGGTACTCGAGCATTATGGGAAAATAGTGGCAGTCGAATGTAGTATTCCACACGTACTATCTACAGTTGAAGAGGGCTATCAGGGCTATCCCTTGCATGATGTCGAACACCCTGCACTGGTACAGACCCCTCATGAAGTTCCATGCATATCAACACTTCATTTATATCACTCCACATGCAGACAAGCATAAAGAAGACCTTCAGTCATACTATAAGCTCACAGAGGAGGACCTCGACGAGGTAACTAAGGAATGGTGAGCAGACCTCCTTATCCCTACTGAACCGGTAGAAATTTCTGATCCCGAACTAATTGGAATCTCAGAGGCCACTCACAAAGAACATGACACAGCTGGAACCAACAAAAGGAAGAAGACTGAAGAAGTACAAAACCTAAGTAGTGCATTAGATGCAACTACTTCAATATCACTTGGATGAGGAGGTGATGACGAAGTATATAGAGAAGAGACCAATGGAAAAGAAGATCAACATAAGCAAGACGAAGTAACACTGCCTAGGGATCCTGTTGATGAGGCTGATCCCTCGAATAAAAGAAAGGTTTCCCCCATGAAACCTACCTCACGAAATAATTCAAGAGCGAGCAAAACCACGATGCGAACCATGATCACATTCGATGACTTTGACTTCATCATCACAGCTATAGCAGATGCCTCACAAGACATCTTGCAGAAACATGAGGCCAAACAAGAGGAGGTGTACAATAGAATCGAGGTTGAACTTAGAGGGGTATAGCAAGCCCTTCAATCCATCTGCGCAATATCCACTACGCCCCCACCATCAGAAGAACCAGAGTTGGGAGATAAGCCTACCCAACTGTGTAGATGATGCGACCGAAGCTCACCTTCATCGCGCACAGGAAGAAACAGAATAGGACACATAGGCCCTAAAGCAAGTGCAAAAGGTAGTCATAGAGAAACGCTGAGTTGCGCAGCAGGAGAAGGTTTCTATCCAAACAAAGTTTGAAGAGGAGAAATCACAAATCTAGAAAGAGAAAGAGTAGTTGCTCACAGAGTAGCTCAGAGTCAAAGAATTAGTCAGTAGAGCACTTCACTCTGTGACATTCTTAGAGAAGAAAGCGAAAGAACCAGTAGAGCATCAAGTAGCACAACTTGCGGAAGCTATCCAACAGATTCAACAAATAATCGCATATCTGGAGCTATGAACAATGCCCAACACTCCACAGGATGTACGAGATCAAAGAGAAGCTACTTCCTAGAGCGAAGTTGAGAGAATCAAGGCCCTCACCATGGAATGTAAACTACTAAGTGATCGCAGTACCCAGACTTATGAGCGAATCACTGAGGATCCTAAATTGAAGGCACTGGAGTCATAGCTCCAGGAGGCAAAGAAGCAAGAAGAAACAATACAAGCGTAGTTGAATCCCCTTTCTATAGTCGAGAGGATGAAGTGATCCTAAGAACAGGTCCACACCATTGAGAGAAAAGTCATGGAATTGACGTAGAGGCTCCAACCAATCGAGGATGATCCTTGCCAACTATTCGTAGAGATTGAAGGTCTAGGAGAAGAACTGGAACAAGTCGTTAATGCAATTGAGAAACGCTTAGAGGGACCTGTCAACGAAGAAGTTATCTAAGAGTTCGCCGAGAAGGAGGCCTTGGTGCAACAATAGGTCAAAGAAGCTCGAGCCAAGCTTGAGGATTTTGAAGTAGAGATACCTAGAATAGAGTGACTCGGGACGAGTCACAAGTGAGTGTTCGTGGGTTGTTGACCCCTGACCAAGTTTTGAGGATTCTTGGTCATGTTTGACCTACTTTTGGGACTTTGATAGGCTGTCGAAGGTGGAGCAAAAGTCAAAAAGGATATTGCGGGATCTCATCCCCTTTTCAAGGATTTTTGGGCTTTGGGATTATGTAATGGGTATGGGGATGTCGGCCCATGGGATCTGCCCATGTTTAGGCCCATTTTGTAATGTATAAATAGATGTCTAAGCGATGTAAGAAGTAGATACTAGACACTAGATCTAAGTGCTAATGAGCTAAGTGAGAATAGTATTGAATTCTTTGTGCATACTGTGTTGAGAACTTATGGAGCTAAGTGCAAGTGATTGTAAGAGACTATGTAAAGGCTTTGTGCTATGACCTAGCTTGGGGAAGGAGGATCCGACAAAGTGCGTGCAGATCTGCTTTCCTATGTGGAGTAGGATCTTGTGGCTTTGTGCATGTAGATGATTGACTGAAGACAATAAATAGAAGAAGAGTTGGTGGGCGTAGCCCCAGGCTGGGGGTGAACCACATATATGTTGCGCTATGGTTTCTTTGTGAATTTTGACTGTTTATTGTTCATATGATTAATGCAGTAATGTATGTTTAGATGCATTTGATATAGTAGCTTAGTTCTTAGTAATGTGAATAAATGTTGGATATGATCTATTCCCTTATGCTAAGTGCATCTATATGTTATATTTGGTTGAATAATGCACTGCTCTGTAATTATGGTTTTCTCTGCGAAGTGAATATTGTGAACTATAATTGCTAAGTGCTCTGATAAGGCATTGTAATCACAAATCGGTGTCCCAGCTAAGGTTATAGACACTAGAGTCCTGCAACCACCCTTTCCTCTACCTTGGTTGAGACTTCATTTGCTTCGCAGGTGTTGTCGAAAGGGCTGGTAGTTAGGGTTTTTCTAGTGCGTTCTTGTAGTGTTGAACCCTGGGTCTGCCCCTGTGCCAACACTACATTTCAGCACAACTTATCATCCAAAGTATGACGGGCATACAAAAAGTGTGAATCGTGTAATAGAATATATTCTAAGGATGTATCTCATGGATAAACCATCCAAATGGGAGGATTATCTACACTTGGTAGAGTTTTCTTACAACAATGGGTACCAAGAATCCCTAAATATGAGCCCATTTGAGGCACTCTATGGTATAAAATTCAACACACTAGTCAGTTGGGACAAATCAACAAACCACACAGTAGTTGGGCCATAACTACTCAGGGAAATGGAAGAACAAATGATGAAGATAAAGTGTAATTTAAAGGCTGCACAAGACAAGAAGAAACGTTGTGATAATAAAGGAAGAACTCATATGGAATTCAATGTGGGTGATCATGTGTTTTTTAAAGTAAAGGCCAACATAAGTTCCCTTAAGTTGGCAAATTGTTCAAAGCTGGTAGTGCGGTTTTGTGGGCCATTTGAAATCCTGGAAAGGATTGGGCCTATGGCTTACATGCTTTCCTTTCCTGCATCAATGCATATTCATAATGTATTCAATGTATCCTTACTTAAAATATATGTGCCTGATACTAATCATGTCATTGATTATAATGTGATTCAGGTGGAGCAAGAAGGCGATCAAGGATAATTTTAAGGATGGAAATTTATTTTAAAATGTATAAACCTTGGAAAATCTTACTAGTCTTTAGTATGCCAAGTATACACTATTTCATGATATTTTTGTAAAAATATTCAAATTTATAAGAATTTATATAGTTTGTATAGAATTTTGGATATTTTTAAGATAAAATAATTTTATCCTATAGAATTTGGGTGAATCATTTTTTAGAATGGCGAATCTTTTTCTGGGAAAAGCATGGAAAATTATCCCATGGGAGAAATTAGCCCCTAAAATTTCCCCTGAAGGAAGTTTTCAAGTGCATCCGATGTGCATATTGGATCAGAAGATCAAGAAGCTTTGGAATCGATCCATAGAGCTAGTAAAGGTTCAATACACCTGGTATGACCTTGAGGATGCAACTTGGGAGCATGAGGATGGTATGCAGGCAGAATACCCGCATCTTTTTGAATATTTTTGAAATTTTGATTGTACATGTGTATATATTGCACTGAGGACAGTGCATAAATAAAGGGGATGGGATTGTAATACCCATAGGATGAACCCCAAGTGTACATATGAATGTAACTTTCATTTACATATAAGCTGGTGAGATGATAGTATAAGAACTTTAGTTTGGTTATGCGCGCATTAAGTTAGTGCGCGTAAATATCACATTAAAAGAGTACACACAGTTTAAAAAGGATTATAGAGCACATTTTAATGTATATAGTGCACACCTATGAAAATGCATAGGATTGGGCACTAAAAGTGAAACAATTTAATGTATGCAACGCGCACAAGTATAAGTGTGAAAGGATGGTGCACTGAAGGAAAAAGGCTTGCAACCCTGATTCAATGTGCATTGGTTAGTGCGCAGATTTTGAAGGCCACAGAATCCTTTTGTATCTACAATATGTTGTAATGTGCACCTATCTAAGGGAGTGAGGGTGGTGCACTGAAGAAAGAGTGTGTGCAACCTAGAAGTTTCACACACATTGGTTTTAGTGCACGATTTGTGTATTTTGAGGCTAGTGAGCCTGGATGAAAAAGATGATTACTTTTGTACTAAGTTTGTAAATGTAAGCACATACAATATAATGAAAATACATCCCTGCGATGGACCGACCAAGTAAAATAGAATGGGGGGATCAAACTCCACTATCTGAGGTTAAGGGGACTGGGTTAAAGAGGCTTAAACCCAAAAAGAAATATTATATTAATATTTATTTAAAAGCATAAAATGAGGAATATTATATTAATATTCCTTAAAAGGTGTAAAGTAAGGATAGATTATTGTATTCTAAGTACTAAGGAGGGGACAAGTGGCTAAGAAAATTTCTCAACATGAAAAGTGATAAGTTGGGAACATGTTGTGGACTGAAGGCAGTTCTCAACGTGACAAATGTCAAGTTCGGAACATGCAGTCAAATAATTGGACTTAGTCCATTCTGGTATATTTTTATATTTCATCATTCTATCATCACGAGGGATGATCTACAACTGACTGTTCTTTCATATAAATGAACCGTGAGCTGAACCCAACTATTTTTTTCATTGACCCGACTGTTACTAGGATGAGTAACTCTATTGATTACTGTCACAAATACTTTTACATGACTTAGCTTGAAGAGATAGACTGAAGAGGTGGGTTTTTATTCCCATGGGTTATTAAACTGAAGAGGAGGTTTGTCGAGCTTGTGGGTTATTGGACTGAAGAGGTGGGTTTTCAGGCCCATGGGACTTTGCATTCTCTCCAGGTGAGAGAATTGTTGGGAATTATTTCCCAAAGTGCCAAAATGTAGCGACAGGGCTCTGATACTTCATGTTCATCATGTTGTTGAAGCCTTGGAAGGGAAGTGGGGCAGTTGAAGGAATATTTACTAGAGAAGGGGCACACTTCCTAAGGTGGTGTTAGCACTGAGAGTCACACTTAGACTGATGTAAGTGAAAGCCCAATACCCATCAGAATATAAATGGATTAAATGGTTGAGTAGGTGGATCAACAAGACCAGGAAAGAAAGGGAGAGGGAAAACAATTGTCTGTAGAGACATTCCATTGGGCGAGTCACAACATCCTATAGATCAAAGGAATCAAACTGTATATCAGAAAAAATGGATATACAATGATGAGTATAATCATGGTGAATATGAAGAAAGGAATAACATACATTGTACAAAGATCCTTTTTTCAAACAGATAAATATTGCTTTGACGATAAACAATAATTAAATGGGCAAGCTACAACAGATCCTCTGTTGTTCATGAATCCATCCATCAATGGAATCTATTATCCTCAAAACCTGCAATATTTTCAAGCAAGAAGATAACAAAGAAATGGAAAAACAAATAATACAATATGATAATAGCTCTCATGAATCTTTAATGGCATAAAATGTCATTACAAACAGGCCCCCAGGCTCACAAATGAGCAATTAAAACTGCTCCTCCATCTCTCTCCTCTCTTGGCTCATGAATCCAACCCTTTTCTCATAAAAAACCCTTTCATTTATAGTGAATAATGTCTATATACCCTAATTATTTATAGACCAAAGAGTTTCATAGGATCCTCCTTCATTTAGGAGTCTTGTTACAAAAGATTCCAACAAAAGCCTAACAAATTCCTATTTTTGGGGGATTTTGTCTATACTGATAAATGACTTTTGAAACAGGTCATTATGATTGATCTAGAGATGAAACACATGTCCCTCATGTCCAAATAACTAATATGAGACCACTCTAACCTTCCTTGACAGCTGGAAACCTCCAAACAAGGCGTGAATATCCAACAACTATGCAAAATAGAGAGTTTGCAGAGCCAGTTTGCAGCGCATTGGTGTTTTAATTATATCTCTCGAATTCCAAAATGAGTCAAGCTGAAATTTTGTCAGCAAGTCAATGACATTATCATTCTCCTCCAAAAAAAAAATCAGAAAAACTCACATAACCATTTTGGAGTTATGATCAAATATTTAGAAACAACTGCTACAGGAAATGAGTTCATAGTGCCCATGTCTGCTAGTTCGCAGTGCCAAAAGGAAAAAACATCCAGAACCACTTTCTCGGCCTTGAAACCTCCAACTCTCCTCTTTAACCATTTCGAAACGCTAGTTTGCAGTGCCTGTCAAACATATCTCACACACTTGAATGGATTGATAGTGACAAAGAGGAGACTTTGATTACAACTTGGATGTATGACATGTCAAGGAAATTATGTATAAACCAATGGTGTGAATCATGAGGGTTTGAATATCCTTGTCATGATGTTTAATGAAATGACATTAAGACTCTACCAAGTTTGAACAAACTTCATTTATTTTTTGAACTAAACCAAAGCTTATGACCACCACCCTAACACTTAAAACCTATGACCTATAAACCTTATGACTAAAAAAAAAACAAAGTAAATTTTTTGACCCCTACAATCTTATGTGTTAACATCCGGCTCCATAGGGGATGGAATGCCCCCTGTGATATTCTAAGAACATGCATTTCCAGTGCTTTATCCATTGGGCTAGGAGTCATTATAGTTGATCTACTTCAAACCAAATGCTCGAGAATCGAGCTTTATTCATCTTACTCCTACTCTGACCATTTGAACTATTCTTTGTTTAAGTAAAGTCATGCTTCCAATGAATCCATACAAGAAAATTATTAACTGGTGAAAATTTTGATCTGGATCGGACAAATGAAGGAACCCATGGCATACATAAGTGTAGTTTGAAAATATAGCAGAACCAACATTCACTTGACAAGAATGATTTGACATCTATGCTGCTCAAAAACTCTAGATAATCAACAATAGGGTCATGAAATCCATAAATCAATACTTCTTCTTGATATCATTCCAAATGGAAATTGAATTTCTTCTGCACATGCCCAATTTTATGACTGCTTCCAATCTCCTCTATCTGCAAAACAAAAGGTCGTTGCAGGCTTCCTTCACTAATTTCAATGTTGATCATAGATTGCTCAATATTTTCTGCAGATCCAGGTTTAGGAATGATGAAAGAAAGCTTGTTGATATCTGGTAATAGCTGCTGGAGAAAGTTATTCGACCAATTATGATCATATAATCCTTCCTTATATCCTTCATTGTATTCTCGTGGCTCAGATTCAAAACTATCACATGTTGATATATCGATCTGCTCATTATCATTTGAATACTCAAAGGAAGCAATTTGATTTTCATGACAAATTGAAATAGTAGATACATTTGATATAATGTCAAAAGTATCTACATCCTAGCTATCAATTTCAAGATCATCATCCTCTTGATCATTATGAAAAGTGTCTTCTACTACAACATATTCTTTATAACTATTTGATCCTTTACTCCGCAAATCAAATTCATAAAAACATTATTTATAAAGGAAATCATCTACAAATTTCTCTTTGCAAAGGAAACAAAATGCAGCATGAAAATGTCTTAGTGAAGTAATACAAGAAACTGGGAGTGATCTACACTAATCACAAGTTGCTCCATATAAAGAGTATGTAAACAATTTTATGAGGATATCTTCATGTATAACTTTAATATTAATTATGCGCTCGTGAAAATCTAGTAAAAAATCAACTAACATTTCCCACTTTTCCCCTCTAAACCTAGGAAGGCATCCTTCCCATTCACTTCTATTAGGTACGGGGTTTGGAAAACCAAATATATTTTAGAAATCACAAAATTCATACCTCTGAGAAAGAATATTTTCCATTTCAAACTAGTGGAGTCACCCATAGATTCATCTATGATGAATTTGTAGTCACCAGGTAGAATATTGCATTCAATCTTCTGTCCTACTCCTATCTACCATCAAGAGCTTGATCTGATCGTTGTCATTCTCCCAAGGAATATTTATTCACTTTCGTCCCTGACAATGGTGCCAAAAATGTTATCACTAAGAGTCACACTTAGAATGATGTAAGTGCAATCCCAGTACCCATTAGAATATAAATGGATTAAATGGTTGAGTAGATGGATCAACAATACTGGGAAAGAAAGGGAGAGGGAAACAAATTGTCTACAGAGGCATTCCATTGGGCAAGGAGTCACAACATCCTACATATCAAAGTCAATCAAACTGCATATAAAAAACATGGATAAATACTGATGAGTAGAATCATGGTGAATATGAAAAAAAGGAAGAACATCCATTGTAAAAATATCCTTTCTTCAAACAGATAAATATTTCTTTGACAACAAACAATGATTAAATGGGAAATCTACAACAGATCCGATGATGTTCATGAATCCATCCATCAATGGAAATTATGATCCTCAAAACCTGCAATATTTTCAAGCAAGAAGATAACAAATAAATGGAAAAACAAATAATACAATATGATAACAGATCTCATGAATCTTTAATGGCAGACAATGTCATTACAAACAGGCCCTCGGGCTTACAAATGAGCAACTAAAACTGCTCCTCCACTTCTCTCCTCTCTTGGCTCATGAATCCAACCCTCTTCTCATAAAAAACCCTTTCATTTATAGTGAATAATATATATATATATACACAAAGGAGGTCTAAACCAAGGAGTTACATATGATCCTCCTCCATTTAGGAGTCTTGTTACAAAAGATTCCAACAAAAGCCTAACAAATTCCTATTTTGGGGGGATTTTGTCTATATTGATAAATGCTTTTTGAAATAGGCCATTCTGATTGATCTGTATATGGAACACATGTCCCTCATGTCCAAATAAGTCCTAGGAGACCATTCAAACTTTACTTGACAGGTGGAACCCTCCAAAGAAGGTGAATATCCAACAACTATGCAAAACAAAGAGTTTGCGGTGCTAGTTTGCAGCGCACTAGTGTTTTAATTATATCTCTCGAATACCAAACTGGGTCAGGATGAATTTTTATTAGCAATTCAATGCCATTATCATGATCCTCCACAAAACATTTAATAAAAACCAACATCATTGTTTTGGAGTTATGATCAAATCTTTAGAAGTTGCTACTACAGGAAATGAGTTCGCAACACCCTTGTCTACCAGTTCACAGCGCCAAAAGGAAAAAACATCCAAAACCACTTTCTCGACCTTCAAACGATATGAAAACTCTCATGGAGTACTTGGTGGTCCTAATTTTTATGCTCGTATATTTGAAATTTCCTGAGGGTTTCTGCAAGTAGTCAAATCTCCAACTCTCCTCTTTAACTAGTTCACAGTGCCTGTCAAACATATCTCGCACACTTGAATGGATTGATGGTGACAAAGGGGAGAATTTTATTACAACTTGGATTTATGACATGTCAAGGAAATTATGTATAAACCAATGGTGTGACTCATGAGGGTTTGAATAGCCTTGTCATGATGTTTAATGAAATGACCTTAAGACTCTACCAAGGTTGAACAAACTTCATTTATGTTTTGAACTAAACCAAATCTTATGACCACCACCCTAACACTTAAAACCTATGACCTATAAACCTTATGACTCAAAAACCTAACCAAAGTAAATTTTTCGACCGCTATAATCTTATGTGTTAACAGGTGGGACAAACATGTGAGGAATGAGATATTGTAGGCTGTCAGTGTAGATTGGCATATGTGACATAATTTCCTATAATTGAGTCACATGTGATTGATTTCTTGTGGAGTGAGATACTTTAGCTTGGTTGGGAACCCTTACCCAAGTGGATTTTAGCCCCAGCTCGAGGGTGGCCCACTGTTGAGATTTATGAACAGTGCAGTCTAAGGTTGGGAGTAACGTGGAAGGTCTTCCTGTAGTTTGTGTCTTTTATTCAAATATAAGTGCCAATAGTATGTTAAATTATATTTGAAGTGATAATTATGCAATTTTTCTCATGGGCTTATGTTTTTTATGTTGTGTGTATAATTATGTTATGATTGTGTATAATTTTGTTATGAATATGTACATAATTATGCATGACAAAGTATTTATATGTTTTAGTTAGTGACAGGGTTGTATATCATTTTCAGTTGAATTGTTGGTAAATTGGTATCATATATGATGACAAGATAATTTTTAGTGACGTGACTTAGCCTGAATGGTTGGGTGGATTAAAATTGGTATCAGAGAAATAAATTCTTAAGTGGCATTGCCTAGTAGGTGGTTGGGGGTGTTACAACAGGTCTTTGAATTTTTAGGAGAAGTGTTTCATTTCTTTCAAGACCTCTTTGGGTGAGCATATGGATGGTTTATAATATGTCTTTTAACATTTTCTAGCTACATTCCCCTATGGGCCTTCAGCTGCTTATTTCCATGAAATGAGGGACAATCCCTTCTTGGGTTAGTACACCCAAAAATACCAAAAGATAAGGAGATGAGGAAATGAAGTGGAAAGTGAAAATTATGGTCAAGGGATGACACTATGACTCATAAAGGGGATATCCCAGTAGTAAACCTATCCCTAAGGATGACCACTTAATAGGGCATAATGTCAACCACCAAGGTGAAACAAGGACAAAATCATAATTCCCAAGCAACCGTTACATAATCAAAAGCAATTTTAAATGCAACAAACTCAAATGCCTCAAATATTGAAATGAAACTCACCATAATACTTGGCTTGTACCTCATGGATCAAGACCCAATGTATTTAGGAAGCAATATGGTGTGTGGATAACCTCATGATGAACCTGAGATCTATGGTGGTGAAGTGGGAATTTGTATGTGCAAGTGGACGTTGCTAGTCAAGCTGGTACTCCATGTATGCAACCTGAGGGACTTGAGGCATCATCTCCTTAGTTATCCCTAGGAATTGGGGATAACATGGCCTTCAAATAAGGGGATATCAAAATTGACCTGTACTTTGAAGGGGGTGGCATGGTCACTTTATGAAGATGTGTCTCCTATTGGGAACCATCAAAGGATCTATGCAAAGCTATCCATCATCTCATTCCTTTGTCGCACGAGGGATTCCTCAAGAAAAAAATTAAAAGGATCTCATGCTTCATCATATCTCTTTTCTTCCACCATGGGAGGTTTTCATGATCAATGGGGATGGTCTTGCAAGGGCTCAACCACTTCGAGTCAGGGTGCCTCCAATGGTCATATAGCTTTGCCAAGGAGAAGTCCCACTCTATGCAGTCATGTTGTTCCAACGAGGTTCAACTCCTACGAACCTGCCTCCTACAAGGTTCTAGTATGTGAAGTTTTTCATATGGTCTCTGTAGCTTCCTGTAGATTTTCCAACTTAGATTTCTTTTTATTGAGATTCCTTGCCTTATTCCTTGTGATCCGAGTCTCTCTAACCATGTATAGAATCCATTTTCCATTTTTATTCTTATATTCCCCTAGCGTAGTGACTTCACACTGTTGATGTACCCTCAAAGGGTCTGAAGTTAATATCCCTTTTCTTAATAATTCCTGGGTGGGTATTCTTCTTTCTTGCATATATAGGTCCTTCAAACCTTCTAGCATTCTTTCAACCTTGACAACTAATTCCATTGCTTTATGTTCCTCCTACATTGTTACTTTGTTTTGTTGCTTCGACTTATCCTCTCGTTGTTCTATGAGTCGATCTATTTTTCTAGCTATGAAATCCCTTAGTTCTTTCTTTTTCTTTTATGTAGCTTCTTCCTCTACTTTCCTTCTAATCTGATCCTTCTCAATCCAAGTCTTACCTAACAAAAGTGGGAAAGGAGCGTTGTCCCCAACAAACTCAATGACTTCAAATTCCTCTTCAGTCGATGTTCCATGAATAGTAATGGGTACATTAGTAACTCTTCCACATAAAGTTATCATCTTACCCTTAAACAATCCTATGCTTCCCAACGAAGGTACCATAGTAGGATTTCCCAAAATTTCCCAAGTGTCTTCTGTCATAATATTCACTTGTGTTTCTTCATCCAAAACATAGTCTATGTCAAAGTCTTCTATTCTTGCACTTATGCGCTACTTTACTTTCAGGATCTCTGGTCAAATGACATCTTTGTGAACATCCATAATTTATTTCAACTGCACTAATGTAGTCTAAACTTCCTCTGATTCTTTCTCTAACATGCTCTTAGTCTCTTGACTTTATTCATTGTTTTCTTGTCTCATGTTCATCCTTTCAAGTTTAGCAATCATCCTTGGACAATCCTCAACTTCATGACCAATAATCTTACAACAAAGATAAATCATACCTATACCAGGGAATTCCTTAGCAAGATGTCCCAACCTTCTGCAATTATAGAACAATGTCAATCCTCTTTTTCTCTTGTATGTTCCCCAACCTCTTTTGTGCTACACACTAGGATCACAGTGTTGGATTTGCATTATACAAAAATTCTTTCTAGGTTCCTGCATCCACTTATTAGTCCAAAAACTCTTTCTATGAATAGGAATACCATATATTTCTTCATTTTAATTAAATTTACTCATATCAAATCTTTCTTCCAACTATGCCCTAGCCTTCAGACTAGGACAAAATCTATTAAACACACTTAAATTCATCTTTCAAAATAAAAAATTTCACCTATCTTACTCTTGTCAAAGAACAAATCTTACCTATTTTAAGATCTTACCTCTTTTCTTCAGATTGGATTTCTTTCTTAGCAATGATATTCTCAATTCAAGTAGAGTACTATGCCCTTCAGTCAAAAAATCTACACACATAGCTTCTCTTTTCTTTACTACATTTCCCAACAATCCCAGTTTCAGGTCTAAGCAACAGAACCATTTGTTGGCACAGGGGCAGACCCAGTTTTCAACGCTCAACAACACACTAGCAAAACCCTAATTACCAGCCCTTTTGACAACACCTGCAAAGCAGGCGAAGTATCACCCAATGTAGAAGCATGGGGGTTATAGGATGCAGGTGTCTGTAACCGAGCTGGGACACAGATATGTGATAAAAACACTTCACAGAGTATTCTAGTAACACTTAAAAGATGATATGCATTAGTTACTTAGCTTTATTAATATCGCATAACATACCCAATGATATATCTGCGCAGTAACAATAAATATTAAGCACTTCAACCACTTAGCACATAGAACAGAGTTAGATATAACATCCATTTACCTTCAACCCAAATAAATAACTAATCATTAACAAATCTATCTATCATACATAATAAACAAAGCATTGAGCAGATTCATAACATAAACAACACAACACAAAGAAAACCAAAGACACAAGATATACATGGTTCACCACAGTGTGGGGCTATGTCTTGACCGTTAGAATGATGCACCCTGATCATTAGAACAACGCACCCCAAAATAAATATCTTAGGACTACACATGTTTCCATCACACTCTCGCTAAATCCTAGAGTGTGACTATGCCATGCCCAAAAACGTTATTTAGGGCCTCAAAATGGCCCTGAAAGTTTAGGACCCAAAAAACTAGGAAAAAACTATCAAAATGAGAATTGTTCTTTGAGCTAGTGGAATAGGTGGGTGGCTACTGATATCCACCAAGATTAGGGGATTTATGTCTCCTGTAGGTTAGTTCCTACAAACAACAAAAGGGGATTGGTGTCTCCTGTAGGTCGGTGCCTACAAAAAGTATAGGGGATCGATGTCTCTTGTAGGTCAGTGCCTACAAATAGTAGGAGGGATCAGTGTCTCTAATAGGTTGGTGCCTATAGACATTTGTAACTGTAGGTTGGTTCCTAAAAATTTATAAAAGGAAGCTTTTGTGGTTTTCTCCTGAAAGGGTTTCCACGTTAAATATTGTGTCTTCTAGTTGTTAACATTTATGTGATTGCTTCAATATGGTTTATGAATGTTAAAAATAAAATGATAGCCTTATACGGATTCACCCCCCCTCTCAGTATAAGTGTGTGCTCAACATAAAATTGTGGAAAGTAGTATATGATGATATATGAGAATATAATATGAGAAAATAACTAAGGATGACAAAATTGTGTTTACATAGTGGTATGGAGGTACAAATTGGATGAGAAAATAAGGAAAGTCAAAGGTGCTTGTTAACTAGCAAGTTGAAGAATTGACCAAGGATGGTTGGGAGTACCTAGAGAAGTGACAACACTCTTGATACGAAAATATGTTCAATATGAGAGTATTATATCAATAATTTCAATGAGGTAGTTAAACCACTTGAAGGAAGAGGGTTGATATTTTTCAAGTTTGATTTTAGGTTCAATCATGATGAAAGAAGGAACCAATAATGGTTGCTAAAGTTTCAAGAAAGAATGCATGCCATACATTGACCATGATCAATATGTACAATTTAGATTGTAGAATAATAGATATGGGAGGTCCTTATCATGGTAGTTGGTTATTATATACAACAAAGAAACATGACAGGTATAAAGAGCCTAGAATATGCCAACAAATAGAGAAAGGAAACTAATTATTAGAGATTGAAGATAATGATTGCAAATAAGGAATTTATGGAAGATTGGTATGGTTGGGTATATCTACCAAGAAAAAAAGAATGTGCAAGAAGTGATGGATGAACCATGTGATGGGTGAACTATATTTGAAATCAAGTTGTATGTATGATTGGAAGAGTTGTAGGTTATGATCCATCAACTTATGTGTAAACAATATAGTAGAAGAAATAATCAATTTTCACTCACTTTAAAAGTGCCAACGGATGAATAAATCACTCCATTGTGTGGATTGGTCTTGGTTAACATAGTTGAACTTTGTGAAGAGTTTCCATGGAAATGAATAGAAAGTTATAGAATGGAGCAAAGATTAAAGACAACTAGAGATAAGCAAGGGTATGAGATGTCATATGTTAGAGGATATTGTAGCATTATGATGGTGATTCCATCAATGAATGGGAATTGTTAGATGGATAAAAAGGTAGATTATGTTGAGTGCATTCTATGTATACAAGTTCTTGACAAAATAAGTAGAACATAAAAATTGCAATGACTTCCAAAATGGATGTATAAAGAGGGTATATGAAGACAAAAATTTCAAATAAAGTAAAACCAATGCAAGATTGTCCTAGGAAAGGAAGAATCTAATGAACTTGTAAATACTGTTATGCAATGGAAATGATGAATGGCCAAGTTGGGCTTGGCTAGAAGTTTCTCAAAAAATAATTGAGTAGTAATTCCTAGAGGTGAATAGATTGAGGAAGAAACTAAAATAATATCAAATATTGATGTCATAGTAAAATGGCACTTTAGGGTAGATCAAGACAACGTAGGAAGTTGCAGAAATACAAAGGAAGCTACATAATGCTAAAGAATTTGTTGTAGTAGAAAATGGTGAGAATGGTTAGCAAGGTATACATATCAATGAGGGAATTTTTATCACCTTAAACTATATTTTGTTGATATAAGTAGAGTTGAGTTTATAAAAATAACAAGTATAAATGTTTATACATGTTGTGAGCTGCTACTTGGTGAGAAAAATATGGCTAATGATCCAATGTGTGATTGGTAGAAGGCCATGAATTCGATCAGTTGTGAGGTAGAATTCCATGTTATACAAAGGAATTGGGAGTGATCATTCCTAACTCTTCTATGCATAAATAGTTTTAAGGTATAAGAATGTTGAAAAGGCGAGAGATTAAAATAGCTAGAATAAATATGCACTAGTGGATATGATAAGAGATAATGCATAGTGCATATATATAGGTTAAGATTAGTACAATCTTACATATTCCACGAGTATGTATGATGATAAAATATGGATAATGGTGATTGTGTAACTAGAAATGGTTGACATCATGGCTAAAGATGTTGATGACACTACTACATATGACAGTCAACCAAGTTATAAATAAAGGGTAAGGATAATAAAATTTTGATCAAGAGGTCGCTGAAAGGATTATGTGGGCCTCCATAAAACACCAAATGATTAGGTAAAACCAAATATGATTATGGTAGATGTGAAAGTATGCATTTAGTATGATTATATTGAATATATGTTGAAGGGGATTTAGGTAATAATTCCTTCAATCATGATTTGTTATCGTAAATAATTATGTTTATGTTGTTGAATGAACTATAAGAATGATACATAGGTGGGTGGAAGGTATATAGAGTACCTATGATACTTGGTGTTATAGGCAATGTTCTTTCTACTGCAAAATTGTAATTTCCTACAATTTCCATGTAATAATATTGATTACAATTTAATTAGATGACTAGGTAAGTTACATATGTCATCAAGTGTATGTAATTCCATAGAATTGCATTTTAGGGAACTTGTGTATTATTTCATGTCATTAAAATCCATAAGACTATTTATGAGTTAGTGATGGTTTTATGAAATGTATTATCAATGGATGTAACACATTTTTTTCTACTCCTATGTAAGTTTGGTAAATTATTACTAAGTCTCCATTATATTTATAATATACAACTTGAAGTGATCATTGAGAAGTAAAAGGAGGGACGGAGAGAGAATGAATCATACAGATGATATATAGGGTTATATTTTCACAAGCCTTGGGAATAATTAAAGGCCTAGGGAATCCTTAAGTATCATGTCCAAGCTTTAGATTTTCTTTAGCATGCTTAATTTTTCTTTGGCATGCATTTTCTTAGGCTTGTGTAAAAGTGGAAAGATGTAATTAGGAATATTGACAAACTTTATGCATGGTACATAAGTTAAATATTGTATAATTATATCTCAATCCAAATTTAATACTTAGTCTATACTTGGTTTAGCCTTGGAGTGCACTTTTGTACTAACTGTGAAAATTAGCAAATAATATCAATTGTTATTTTGGTAGACTTGGATTTCTCCATAGAATATTTTTTTTTGGCAATTGAATATGAGAGGTTGAAGAAAAGGTTGGTAACTCTATCTTGGAATAAATTTATTTCCATTTACCATTAACTTTAGGTCCTAGCATGAATTTCATTGAGGTACTTAACCATGATTTTTACCATTTGGAAGAAGAAACAAATTTTGAGTATTTTTGCACGTCATAAATTTTTATGTGCCAAATTAAAAATATGGAATTTTGGGATAGTTTGTACTAACTAAAAACGTTTTATCCAAGTTGAATAATTCAATTTGTATGTGTAATTAAGGTTGGGTGTGCATTTTAGTTAAGCTAGTCAGTTTTGGTAAAATCATGATCATAGTCCAACTTGATAGATCCATAACTCTCACATGAAAAATGGTTCAATGTATTTGGTTATGTTAGATTTTCAAAACCAAATAAGACTCTAGGAAACACGTTCCATTTTGATCATATCACCCTCATGCACTCCATGGCATGCATTTTGTTAAGGAAATTATTTCTACTCGTGCCCAATTTTCAAATGGAAAAAAAGGTTTTTGAAGGGAAACAAGACTTTCTAAGTTAAATTTGAATGTTTAAAATGAAGGAATAATGGGTTGTAGATTTCATCAAGTGTATGTAATTCTAATGAAACATGGGTTGCAATTAGATTCACATATCAATGTTTATCAAACACAAAAATAATGCTTTGAATAGAAATCAACAAAACAATAAAAACATAATGTTAACACTAGAAGTCACACTTAGACTGTTATAAGTGCAAGCCCAGTACCCATCAGTATGTAAAGATAAGTGTTTATAATAAGGTGGCAAATGTATGGAAAAAATTAGAAAGAAATTCAACCACAAAAAACTCCACACAATATACACCAGCAAATAAGTCTTTGAATAACTTCAGATCAGATTTTAAGAAATAAGGTGAGTAGGTGGAAGACTTGACAAGAAAAATGTAATATGCCTATCATCTACATCATGTAGAATTGACACACATATGAAGAAATAATCTATGAAATAATAACTTCTCATAATCAAAGAGAAAAAACTCTGATATATTTGTAAAAAATATTACAACAGATCCTCCATTGCAACAAAGATACAATTCAGCCAAATGAATCATTCAATGGACTGTAATCAAAATTAGATAGAAACAAGATGATAAGAAACAAGACTGATTTCCATTATCCAAAGTGTATTAGGTCTCATACATACAATAGGAGGTACTCTTTGCTACATAGACAATATCAAAAATATGAATCCACTGTCACACCATTCGAACCCCTCTTCAGTCTTATAATGTTCATCTTATAGCCTATCCTGTCATTGACAACTTTACAATTCGAATAAAAACTCCTTCATAGGATCCATGTGCCTAAAGGTGGTGTGGCTACATGTGTACAATAGAAATAAAACATAATGCTACTTTTCAGGGTGATGTTGGCAACGTTGGAAACATCTTCTTTATAGTTGATGTTGTGTCCATTTGAGCACATTCTCTTTAGGAAGGTGGCCTACTAGCTCACAAATGACCTTCAGAATGTTGGTGTTCATCCATCCTGACATATGGCAGTCACTCTTCCCTCTGAAAAATCCAAAACAAGAGTTCACAATGCCAGTTTGTAGCACTTGTATGAAACAACTAGTTTGCAATGCCGGGCACTGCAAACTTTCCTGTAGTGGCTTGTTTGATTTTACAAAATCTCAAAACATCTCAAAACCGTCTCAAGTATCCCAAAATGTTGCAATGACTTCATAATATTGGTACATGAATAGAAGAAAGAATTAAAATATCTAATCATGGTTTACAAAACATGGTCATCCTCAAAAAGTTGTAAAAATGCATAAAACATGAAATTTGACCAAATTTTATGCTGGTTATAGAGGTTCAACATCTTCATTTTTTAACTCTAAATATTCTCCTGGTAGAAACCTTGTCCAACATGTTCAATTTTCTCTTGGACAATTCTTCTTTAAAGGGATGTAGTTCTTCCTTTAACCTTTTGATTTGAGCTTGATGAGATCTGATTTGTCTGTAGAGATTTTTGAGCTACCTGTGGAGGGGTAGGAATATTTTGGTTAAAAATATGGCCTTATCAATGGTCTCGTGGAACATTCCCATCAGTCCCTTGAGATTCTTCCTTGAATCCAAGTATTATTTCTTCAGTTTATCAGCCTCATCCCTTGATTATTTAAGTTGTCTCTTGAGCCTCTTGAAAGTGGGATTAATTTCATGCTGAGGAGTAGTGATATAAAAAATTTCAATGGGATGCTCAAGAGATTCAGATTTACCTTTCCTCTAGGCTAAAGTCTCTCCTACATCATCCTTCACATGGACATTTTTCTTGGTTGTTGCTCTAGTAAAAGGCCTCCTAGGCTTAACTTTTTCCAAAGCAATGGGTGAAGGAAACACAAGTTTTCTTCCTCTCAGGCATGTGGATTTTCTTGAAGGAACCTCCATAGGAATGGGATTTTCCATGGGTGAAGATTACCTATGTGAAGGTTGTGAATTCCATCCAACTTATATTTCATTTGTGGATTTGTCATCTTTATCATTCATAGCACCCCTTTTCTTCTTGGTAACCTATGAATACACAATCCTCTCAACAAGAGTAGGACTTTGTATCTTGGACTGTGGAGTGGGGGAAACCTTCAATTGAAATTGTGATGAAGTGAGGAATGTTTCCCAATTAGTATTTGTCTTTCTCAAATCTTCCATCACCAACATTTTAATAAGGCCAGAGTGAAGGACACTAGTTTCTACTTGTTTAGACTTGGCTTGAACTCTATCATCCATCTTACCAATGCTTCTAAAAAGATAAAAAGGGAGGCTCATTACTTCTTTCCCTGTGAAATGTAGGAGCAACATGATGTGGTATTGATATACCATGTTAATTATACCCCCACAGGTGGAATACCTTTGTATAAAATTCAACATATTATCAAAACCTTCAAGCATGTGGCTTCTAGGTACCTCTCTGGAAAAATTGTCCCCATGATACTCTGGCTTAAGCAATTCCTTGGAGAAAGAAGCATTTAATGACATTGCCTTGAATCAATTTTTTCCAATGTTGGGTATCTATGTTGCAACATAAATGGAAAGTTATAAAACCTCAAATTCCAACATCCCCACTTTGGTTTTGGTTCCATTAAAATTTAATGAAAATTCTCTAGCCACTTATGGATTCCCCCTCTGCATCTTCTAACATAAATTAATGCAACCTACCCTCTGAAAGGCCTCCTTGATCAAAGCTTAAGAGTCGAGGATCTTCATATCATAGGGCTCTATTCTTACAGTCTCCCCTCTCTTTTGAGCCTTCTTGTGCTGTTGAATTTCCATACTGCCACTGAAGAATGATTTTCTATGAGTTTTAATGACAACTAACCGTGTGAAAATAGGGAAAATAGGAAATAGGTTTTGATGAAAAAAATTGCTTTCAATAGGCTGAACTTGTACAGAGATTCATACACCTCACTCTATACAAATTTAGGAACGAGACAGGGCATTCTTAAAACATGAGGGATAAGGAAAAGTAAATGGAATTTATAATGAAAGGGAGACAAGATAAATCTCTGCTAAACAAGGTTTTTTCATCAATATAAAAATATCAGTTACAACTTGATAATGCATTCAATATTTAAAATTGGTTCAAAAGACAATCAATCACATATTTCAAATTTGATAGGGGTTAAAATTCACTCTTTCAAAAATTGAACTCATTTTTTTAAATATGCAAAAGACGGGGTTTCAATGATGTTGAAATAGGGGGTTCGCAGCGCCCTGATTAGCCAGTTCACAATGCTAGGTAAAATTGATGGGAATAGGTAAATTATGACCACTGGGAAACATTAATTAGGTTAGAAGGTATCTTGGTCTAGTGGGAAGGGTTCAAAACATCATTCAGGTGAATTTTGAAAACTAGAAGCAAAGAATTTGATAGTTTGCAGCGCCAAGAGATAAATCAGCCAAAAGATTCTCTTAACTTTAAAACAACATGATAACCCTCACTAAGTACCTAGTAGAACTAAGCTTAATGAAAATATTTGTGGATTTGAACAAAGATGTCTGCAAGCTATCCGACCTCCAACCCTCATCTTCATCTAGTTCGCAATGCCACTTTGCAATGCTTGTCTACCAGTTTGCAACACCTGTCTACCAGTTCACAACGCCTGATTCAAACATGAATTGCACACTTCAAGGAATTTTTTATGAGATATGTGACATAATCCTTGAAAATTAGTTAAATGTAGGCTCTAAAAACAAGGAAATCCTCTTTGACATGATCCTTTAATTGCAATGATGAAAAATGAATGCATGAGGTACTTAGAGTACGCTACGAACTCTCTTGGTGAGTTGGCAACACATACAATCAATTTTGACTTGACACTTAAACAAATAGATGGTGACAAAGGGAACCTTGTGTACAACATGGAGGTGTGATATGTCAAGGTAATTATGTAAAAATAAAATATGTGACTCATGGCGGTTTATTTACCTTGTAATGATAACAAATTACATAACTCAAAGACTCTAGACTAAGGCCAGACTAAATTTGGCTTATTCAAATCAAAATTTAAGCGATGACTATAAAAAAGAAGACACAAAAACCTATGACTTATGTAACCCTATGACTCAAAAACAAAACTAAAATGATTTTTTGACCCTTACAATTCTATGTGTTAACACATATACACATAACTCATCAACCCATAATTTTGTTTTATTTTATTCAATGACAATGACTCAGACTCTTAGGTTTATTAGATTCATGAAACCATCATGATATATGTATTCTACATAGACCCAACTATAGAAGACAAATCTATGAGATCCCAAACACCCCTTTTTCTTTTACAAAACTCATATTTATGCTTGTGATCTTTAGCTTGTGGCCTTCCAACAACCCAAGTGTTCAAGTTCAACTCTTCATATTCTAAGGATTTATAAAATTCATTACATTACAAATTTAGGCTAAAATCCTTAATTAAATGAAAAAAAGTTTATAATGAAGGATCCATGATCACATGAGATACTCCAAAATAGGCGTCATATGATCCCTTGTTCTTAGAATGCATACGTTAATAACATAGTTACCAACTTGATGAGAACCGTAACCTCAAAATGAAAACTCTAGCCTTAAAAACCCATATTTTTGAGTAAAAACCACTAAAATGAACTCTTTAATTGAAAAGTGGTGCTATTGGTAGCATCCTTTTTTCATGGTTAAAATTACAACCTTTTGCAACCATGGCCCTAACCCCTCGTAATGTTGTTGAGAAAAAACTTAAAATCAACCCTCGAATAAAAAGTGGTGCTACCAATGACACCTTTTTTTCATGGTTAAAATTAGAACCTTTTAAAACCATGGCCTTAACAACCTTGTAATGTTGCTATATAAAACCTTAAAATAAAATTCCAAATTGAAAAGTGACACTACTAATGACACTCTTTTTTTTCCAGGGTTAAAATTACAACTTGTTTGGCAATATAACCTTTACAACATGTACTATCACAACCAAAAATTAAAATGTGGGGCTACCAGTAGAGACCCCCTATGCAAGAAAGACTTAGAAACCAATCACCAACTCATCATGGATTGCAAATATGCTCAACAAGTATAGATAAATATCCATAAAACTATATGACACATTTGTAAGTGGAATGTTGCCTCTATTGAGGAAGCTCTTAAGAATTGGCTCTCTCGGCAATACTCTCACAATCTCAAGGCCCTCAACATGAAAATGGATTGGGTATTATGGATATAAAGGACTCATACCATCTTTGATGACTCCTTTACTTCAACTCAAATATGTGCTTCAAAAATTCTTTCCATTCTCCCATCTTTCCCTTGCAATACAAAGACTCTCCATCCAAGATCTCAGTAGGAGCCGCAAATTTGGATGGATGTATATTGGGTTTTTATTTATAGGGATACCCAAGGGGTCCCATACAAAGGATGGGAAAGTGGCATTATACACATATCTAGATCCAACTCCATCTCTTTCTCTTTTGGACTAGGGATTTCCTCTAATAATTTCAGTGAACTCATAGCCTTGAAACTCCTCCAACTAGCCCGAGAAAATTCCACCACATAGCTACACATATATGAGGATTGCTAGTTGGTTATTAATTGGATGAAAGGGGAATTATTTATATATAAATATGTACTTTCTCCATTATATAAAAGCATAAAAATATTCCTACATAATTTTACTCTTCTCACCTTTGATTGTGTTTACAGGAATTGGAATATTGGTATACACTTGATGCATGGTATGGTACATGTTTAGTTGGTTGATGATCAAATATAGGTTGATGAAACTGTGACAGAGAAAATGATAGTGACAATGACAGAGTTTTGGAAGCGACAGAGTTGTGACAATGTTAGATTTGTGGCAGTGACATAGTTTGTGGTAGTGGCAGTGGCAGCGTCTGTGACAGTTGGTATACATTTATATTTTAGGGAGGAAGGACAAGGCAAGGAAAGGTGGGTCTAACCACCTTTTGGTTGTAGCTAGATAACCTAGGGGGTTGTAGCATCCTTATGGTTGTATCCAGATTATCAGGGAGTTCTAGCTTCCTTTAGGTTGAAGCCTCAGAATAGGGGGTTGGAGCCTCCTTCCAGTTGTAGATGGAGAATCGAGAGTTGGTGCTTCCAATGAATGTTTTCTTTTGATAAGTATATAAGAAAAGAATTATGTGGTTTTATCCCATTTGGGTTTCCACATAAACTCTAGTGTACTTTGTATCTATTGTGATGTGATGTTGTTTATGTTTATAGTTCTAATGATCTATTTAAAGTTAAATATAAACTGCTAAATATTGTTGAAGAATAAAATGTGGTTAAAGGAATAAAATTGCTTATTACTAATTCGCCCCCCTCTCAGTAATCCAACAATTGGAATGAGAGAAGGTCCTTCAAGAATCATTCTAACTATTCGAAGGAGATCATGGATCATGATAGGATTGGGGTACCACACTTTGATGGAGAGAACTATGCTTTCTGGAGAAAAAGAATGAAGACTTATAAAAAAGCACATGGCTTCGATGTTTGGTGATCAGTGGCATATGGATACAAAGCACCTGCCACTCCCCTGACATATAGAGATGGAAAGAATCTTGAAGAAAATGATTCAAGGGATAGAAATTCTACCGCAAATGGTGTGAATCAAGTGATACATACCAATATCATGCATTGTTATTCTGAAAATGAAATTTGGGACAAACTGGAGACTATCTATGAAGGATATGCAAAAGTTAAAGAAGCTAAACTTTAGAGTTACAGAGCCAAGTTTGAACAATTGAATATGAATGAAGATGAAAACCTAGCAACCTAGTTTCTATGAATTGAAAAAATAGTAAACAACATCAAAGGCTTGGGAGATGAGATAAAGGAACATGTCGTTGTTAAGAAGGCATTAAGATCTATACCAATGAGATTTTATCCAATGATCTTATATCTAAAAGAAAGTGGACCTAGCTACAAGAAAGAAAAACAAAAGCCAAAGTTAGACTGTAGCTACACTGATGTTTCAAAAGACGATGAAGAAGTAGCTAACTTCGTCAGAAGGATAAAAAAGGGAACTGGGAAATACAAAGGTATGCTTACATTGATATGTTTTAATTGTGATGGTGTTGTTCATTTTTCTATTAAATGTCCTTATAAGAAAAATAAAAGAAATGAAGAAGAAGATGACCCTAAAACGAAAAGAAAAATCCAAAAGGGTAGAATAAACAAGAAGTTTTTCAAGAAAATCCTTTGCACCAAGGAAGACAGTTCCTCATCAGATGAAGATGAAGTCAACGACAATGATACAGAAAGGGTATTATTCATGGTATTAGAAAAATATGATGAACAAGGCTCGGAAGAAGAATATGAAGAGGAAAAAGTTGATTACAGAGAAGAATTGATCAGTGCCATAGAAGTTATTAAAAGAGAAAATAAGACAAACAAGTCACTCCAGGCAGAACTAAATAAGAGAGAAGAATCTCATAAATTCAACTCCAAAGAGGTCGAGTAGATAATCACAAAGCTAAAAATCTAGGTAGAAGAAGACAAGAAAATTAAAGAAGCACTAAGAGGATAGTTAGAAGAAAGAGACATGACCATTGAAGGCTTGGAAGTTGAGATAGTCACTCTAAGAAAATATCTTTAGAAGGGAATGCAAAAAAACAACACCAGCATATTGGATAATATCATTAATAGTCAGAGACCTTACTATGACAGATCTAGATTGGGATACAGTCAGATGCAGACAAAGAAAGGTTCAAGCTCCAAAAAAACAAGGTAAGAAGAAGAACCAAGAAGCTACACAAAAGCCTGTTGGAAGCCAATTCAATTTTTTTTTAATTGCTCTAAAAGATGCCTACACCTACATCTTCTGAACTTCAAATGACTGTCGCATCTTGAAAAGAGACGATGTTTTCATTCTATACGATGTTTGTGAATTGGTTTCAAATTAGTTTTCACGACTGAAAGCGTGAAAACTCTTCCATCGTTATTCTAATTGTCATGGTCTGCTCATTGATTTTCTTAAAGGCACTTACCTTTGGTTTGCTATTAAGTCACTGGGATGATTTTATGAAACATGTCCATTCACCTATCTTTATTTTCATTGCGCAACTTGATTTTGGTAAGGCATTGAGCATGATAAGTTATCAGTTATAATTGATTTCATAAGGGTCATGGATGATCTTGTTTTATTAATGTGACCCTTACTATCTTAACCTCTAAGCTTATCAATTTCATAAAGTCATTGGTCACAATGTGTTGGCAGCCAATTCATTTTTTTAATTGCTCTTAAAAAACGCTGCCTACACCCCTTGTGGTAGCAACGACAAATCATCGTCGCATTGTGCTTCTACACATTTGTTTCATTTTTGCGAAAATTGAAATTTGGTTTCGATTTGATTTTCACAACTGAAAGTGTGAAAATACCTCTTTCATCGTTTGGACTGTAGTCGTCTTTTATTGATTTCTCCAAAAGACACTTGACCACTGGTTTATCACATGACTGCAAAAGATTTTTCAAACTTATGTCCTTTAGCATACTCTTATCTTGATTGCGCATTTGGATCTGTTTGATTACTAAGCCTTTGAGCATGAAGATTTACTGGTTTTATTCTGATCTTATAAAGGTTATGATGGATTTGGTCTTATATGCTTTGATTCTTATTGCTATGAGCTCTTGACTCATTTATTATATGAGAAATTTTGGATTGCAAATGTTCTAAAAACTTTGGAATGCAAACATTTGAATGTGCAACGAATGCATCGGTAAGTTTATAAGGTCAATTTGAGAAATAGCAATGGTTTGAAGGCGCATTGATTAATCATTATGGATTTCAATTTTAATTCAATGTTGGATATATGGTTTTATGAGTTGATATTACATTGAGCGATCAATAGTTTCGAACTATGTATTGGCATGATTTAATTGACACGATGGATCGATGGTTAGTGTTGGATATTGTGTTGGATTGGACTGTACACTTGGCGCATGAGTATAACGTATGGTGTTGGTTCTATTTCGGGTGAATGGCACGTTAATATGATGATACACCTATTTGTTGGCCGATACGCATGGTATAAACGATTATGATTATAACAACACTGTACTCAATCATTAATACAATGCGTGGTGGTGGTAATCCCACCACCTTCGCACGCATGCAGTTAATTCCGGTCTCTTCGAGCACTGAAGCTGTCAAACCTTATCGTTTTTTACTCTGTGCATTGTTTCGTTCAGTTCAAACCCTACCATGTATAGAAGCCATGGCTCTTGTCGTAAGGGCCGAGCCCAACGGGTGCCAATCACTGTTGACGTTTGATGGTGCATATAGCGACCTGGAAAATCACGGGTGGCTCGCTTTCATAAGGAAGTTTGATGGTTATAACTTCATTGTGGCTTGGCAATTTGCATTATCGTTCGATGGCTGCCGAGCCAAAGTTGGAGATGTCCAGCTTGAAATCACTGAACAGTTTCTCATCTTGGAAACCAGCCTACCTGTCAAGGGACAAAAATGGTCGAAAAGTTGCAAGGTAGATGATGTCCCATGGACATTACTGTTCCAATCTCGCACAGTGAACTCATGCGATAGAGGTTTGCCTGCAAAGATGTTGAAACCCCGCTGGTATGATCTCTTGATGATTATCAAGCAATTCGTTACTTGTGAAGGCAGGTACGGGTTCATTTTCTTGTTTCACCTGCGTTTATTAATGGTTTTATGGGTTTCGAACTAAGTGTGCCTCACTATCTGTACCGAAGTTTGTTCAAAATGGCTAAACGATATAAGCGTAGCCAGGCTGACACTAGCCTCTTCCATTTGGGGTTGATTAAAATAATTCTGGTTTATGAATTGGGGTTACGTCGTGATTCTTGGCATGATTTTCTTAGCCATAATGGTTTTGAAGAGTCTAACCCTCCACAAGTGGATAAGCCCATGGTGACCGAGAGAAAACCTACCCCTATTCCTTTCAGTGTTTTGTTACCCAAACCTAAGCCCGAGTCAGCTACGAATTCGCCTATGGCTGTGACTAAACAGACCGAAGTTGCTAAGCCTACAACCAAAAAGACTAGAACGAAAACTGGTGCTAATACTAGAGGCAAGAAAAATGAAAGGTTGATCTCTCGCATGGCGAGGAATAAATCTAAGCCCCCTGCCAAACCAGAGCCTATCGTGGTCAACAAGGACTCTGATTCAGACATTGAATGATTTCTCGCCGAAGAGTACCCTTACTCCGAGGGCTTGTGTGGCAAACCTCCTCATGATTTCGTCAAGAACTTACCTCCTTGTCTGCGGGATAATCCTGACTTTCCTGGTATTGAACCACTCCATGAAACCCTCGAGGAATCATCAAAACCCCCTTCTGTTCAAACTATTGCTCCACCTTGAGATCAGTACGGGTTGTGGTTGGAGAGATACTACTTGGATGTCCCAAAATTGC
>SNQJ01S0017660.1:120366-132535 GCA_010110895.2 Picea sitchensis | reverse complement strand
GTAAATATATTAGATTGTTTAATTTCAGTAATGTTTATTTCTTTTTCATAAAATATAAAAAATCAAAAAGAGATCCTTGGCTGTCTTAGGGCAGAAAACACATGAGTTTTGCAGGTTTTAATCAAATCTGTAGATTGTTTATAGTGTACATTTGTGAATAAGTAATATAGCAGCTGATAATTAGGTAGTTGATTTGAGTTATTATGATAGTAATTAGTGGTTTGTAGATAGAATAGTTAGAATAGTTTATATTTAGTATATTTTTTCCTTTTCTTTGTTTTATTAGTTTCTAGTTTCCTTTATTTTAGTTAGTTTCTTGTATTTAGTTATAGTTTAGTTTGTTTTATTTACTTTAGTTAGATTACTTAGCTCAGATCAATTCTCTCTTTGGTTTTCATAGAAGAACTTAGAGCGGCCAACGGAGCCGTTAAACTCGTCAGGATGGTCCATTCCAAACGGCTTGGGTTATTTAGACAACCCCGGACCGGTTCCACTCTCCCAGTTGACAGACGGTCAATTTCGCCCGTCAACAAAGCCATCAGAGGTCCCTCTAAAGAAGAAGACACGAAAACTCAAGAGGAAGATTACAGATGCACTGCATCACCTAGAAGATTCAGAAGTCAGTATCAACAAAAACTAGCCATAGAAATACCTCAATAAGAAGGAGGATTCAGAAGAGCAACACCATTAAAAAGATCTTCCACTCCCAAGTATCAAACTATTTTTCTTGGTTCATGTTATTCGTGTTATAATTTTGGGTACAAAGTTGTGAAATGTAGAGCCAATACGAAGAACAAAAGAAACCATGAGGGTTATACAAGAAATAATTATCCAAGAAGATATTATGAAGCACATAATAGAAGCTGCAACATATTTGGATCATTGAGTAATGAAGTAGAATGATACAAGTGCAACAACTTTGGACATATGGCCAAAGACTGTAGACTTAATGTAATATCCCCAGGTAGAACCCCAGTTGTAATTATGAATTGTAAACATGTTTGATAGGATGATGAGCCAAGTTATAATAATCTAGAAGGCTTATGTGTTTATTAGGCCGGAGAGCCTATATGCTAAGGCCATTATGCCTGATTTTGTTTATGTAAATACTCACATCATTAATATAATTACATCGTTGTGTGTAGACTAGTCATGAAGAAGGAGTTATGGGGGACTAAGCTCCATTAGGTAGGGAAAGGGAAGGGGCTAAGAGTCTAGGAAAAGGGGATAAGCTAGAGGGCTTACCTCTAAGGGAATAATATTATATTATTATTTCCTAGAGGCTAAGGTTTGGAAATAACCTATGTTGTCCTAGGTTCCTATGGGAGGGGAACAATTGTTAAATGGAGCTCATGAAGCTTCAAGAAGACATGTGTCAACATGGGCACATACAATTTTAGGTGGGAAAGTCAATTCATTGGGATTCCCTCATGATGGGGTTGGGGGGGGAAGACTTCCTACACTTGCACGCAAGAAGACAAAGAGACTTCACGCAACCATTTTTTCCTCCATGGTTGACCCCTGCAACATCGGGGGGAAACTGGCACACTGTGTTATGAAGCTAACTGTGTTTTCCTGTGAAGGAAAATGTGACTGCTTAGTGCCTAAGAGAGATCACACCTTAGCCATTTGTTGTTGATACCCACGCCTTCTCTGGAATGGTGTGGCTTGATGTCATTACCAGAGCCCATACCCGATTTTTATATTGTGGTTACCCTCTAGACTTAGGATTTGGATAGAAGAAGCAGGTTGTCAGCCCTATGAACAACTCTCTCCAGGTGAGAGAGGGTGTTGAGGATGTGAGATTTCCTAGAGGAAGTCCAGTAGCAGCTACAGAGCTCTGATAATTCCTGATCCAGCTTGTTGTTGAAGCCATGAAAATGGAGGTGTAGTAGTCGATGGACTGTGTGACAACGAAGGTGTACACTCCTGGGGTGGAACACGCATGTGGGGAATGAGAGTCTGTGAGTTGTGGGTGTAAGTGGCTCCTTGGAGGAGTTCCTTGATGTTGAACTGTGTGACTTACCTATCGACCTTGCCTTAGCCTAGGAATCCCTTGCCTGATGGAGTTTAGTCCCAGCTCGAGGGTGACCCAATACTGAGAGTGAAGAGCAATGTGGTATATGGTTGGGAGGTTCGTGGAAGCTCTGTACACAATTGGTGGTCTTATATTAAAAGATAAGTTCCACTTCTATGTTCATTTACATGATGTGTAATTGTACATGTGATATAATTGATGAGTAATTCTTGGATATATTGTATATGCTATATGTGTAGGCTTACTATTATTTCTGCATTAATCCATGTATTATTAGAATATGTCATATGTATATGTTTATATATAGGTAGATGATAATTGTCATTTCTATGTTTATATGGATGTGTATGATGTTTCCACAATTATCTATGTGTGGCATAGCCTAGTAGATTAAGGCCAGGGCTGTCACAGAATGGTATCAGAGCATGAAAGTTTCTTTTGGTGGCGTGGCCTGACATGTTGGTCTATGGTCAGGGATTTAGAAAAGATACAATTTATTAGGTAGAGTTACTCAACATTACAAATTGGTATCAAAGAATTATTTTGAGTACTATGGTCCGGCCTGGGTGGTCGGGGATGTTACAAATTGGTATCAGAGCCATGGTTTCAACAGTGAACTTGGATGGGACATGTATGAGGAATTGAAGTAAAAATTCCATAGGGATTTGATGTACAAAGTGCGAGAGGGGTGCTGAGAAAGCTCTGGGTGGTAATGGAAAGCCCACGAGAAGTGGTGGAGCAGTTATCACAATGGTCTGGTTGATAACCACAACATTGAATTTGAGCCGTAGGATATATGCAGGGGGAGGAAGACCCTTCCCAGCCGTCAGATCTGGAAAAGTTGCACGATGGTTAACCTCCAAGTCCTTTGAACTTTGTGACTTCGGTGAATTTTATGTTTTGTTAAGAAAAAGGGGGCCGAAGCCTGAAGTTCCAAAGCCCCATAGTGATTTTAAGCCATAGATCATCTAAGAGGAGGAGAGTCGTGGATTTTCCCCAAGTAGTTCAGTGGTTCAGAGTTCGGGAGAATCGAGAGGTAATTTTAAGAGACGCTCTGAATCCTCGTAGTCCCAAAGTTCTAGAAGGCAACTTCTTGGTGGTTTGAAGTTCATGAGAAACATGGTGATAATTCCATAAATCAGTCGAAGCTCCGAAGCACCGAAGTAATAAATCTTTGGAGAGAGATGGTTCATAAGTTCCCCAGTTCAAATTTTGGGTGTTATAAAGTTGGATGTTGATGAAATCATCGAAGTCTCGGAGCCCCGAAGTCTCGAAGCTTTGGGAAACAATTGTTCGATAGTTCAACATTCGGAGGTTAACAATCTTGTGGATGTAGAAAATTTCGAAGCCCGAAGTATCGAAGTTTTGAAGCACCAATGTGACGTGACATGATGATGTCACCTAGGGTGATGTGGACCTAACCTATCCTACCACATGTCACCTACTTTGTTGCTTTGACAGACCTTTAGAAACAATTATGACCTAACACATGTTTCTCATCGGTGGGGCCACGTGTTACCACCATAATGGAATAAAAACAGAGCTAAGGAAACCACTGAGTTTGTAAATTCGACGTTCGGAGGAAATGTTAGAAGAAGTTGTGAAATCTGTCGAAGTCTGAAGCGTCGGAGCTCCAAAGAGACACCAGTTCACTACTTCGCCATTTCGATGTTTGAGGAAATCATAGAGTGATGAGGTAGAAACCTCTAAAGTCCGAAGTTCCAAAGTCAAGAAGAATGGGAATGATGTGGCCCCTGACATCACCTAGGGTGACGTGGGAACACTAGATGCTTGCCATGTGTCATCATTTTTCAAGTGTTTCAAAGACTATTTGGGCCAATTGGGATAGGGAACATGTCACCAGTCAGATACAACCATGTGTCCCCTCCTTATTTTTTTCCATGTAGCACCCCCTGGTGCATGGTTGCTGACGACGACTCTAGGAGTTCGTCAATTCAACAATCTGGGAGGTAGCGAATGATGGAGTCTCAGAAATCCAGAAGCCTGGAGTCTCTGAGCTACTGTTGACTGTAGATATAAATAGTGAATGAGGATCGTAGATTAGTGTGTCCTCCGAGTATTCATAGTTTCGACATTTGAGAGTTTAAAGGTGTGCAGGTGCAAAGTTCATCGAAGCCTGAAATTCTGAAGTCACAAAATATGGAAGTGACGTGGCATGTTGATGTCACCTAGGGTGATGTGGAACACTGTATGCATGCCACGTGTCCATATGTTTCATGTTTTTGACATGTAATTTGTGCCAATGATAATCCAACATGTGTCAACAGTTGATTGGGCCACGTGTCACCTCTGTATTGCTGACATGTAGCACCCCGGGTGCACCATACTAAGTGGACCCCAGGAAGTGTGGAAGTTAGAAATTCGGGAGAAATTGTGTATGTTGTTTCAAGAACCTATGAATCCAAAAGTTTCGGAGACCTGAATTCCTAAAGCATAGTATAAGCACCATATTAGTAAGAACCTATTTATAACCTGAGGTCACATGGATTTTGGGCTGAAAACAAAGGGGCTACTACCCGAAAATTGTTTTAAAGAAAGAAAAGGGCTTAGGAAGGAATCTCGTGGGGTTTTGATTGTTAGGACCTGCATAAAAAGGGGTAAACAATGTCTGTGAACCTTATGAGTGGGTCCAGTGAAGGTCCAAGAGCTATTTTGGCTCTGAGAAAGGAGAAGAACTACACATGGATTGCATCATTGAAAATACATTTTTTAATTGTCTATAACTTTCTGCTCAGGATTCAGAATTGAGATAGGAAGCAATCAATGGAAAGGTATTGGAAAGAGGATTATGGGTATTCAACCATAATTAAGGATTGAGAATCTTAGATCATAGGAAGTTAGAAAGAATATTGTTGGTGACCATAAAAGGAATATTTTCCCTATGTTACCAAAATGGTATAATGTGGTTCTAGCTAACAAGAATTTATCGTATGCATGTTTAAGGATGTAATGGTTACATTTAAAAAAAATAAAGTGCTAGAGATGTATACAGATTGAATAAAGAAGGACAAATACAATTCTTCATTTTTCATTTGAAATCTTTAAGAAGTTATTGGATCAGATGTTGGGTCCCATAAGCAACATGGAAAACCTGAATAAAATCCTAGCTCAGGGAAGACTTGTTCTATACAGATTGATATATCAGAATGCTAGTATTTTGATAAATAAAGACGAAATGTGTGCATGGAGAAAGTGAAAAAATATCCAAATATCAGTCCTACAGATTGGAGGTAGCACCTCCATTATGGCTAAAGAAGTGCGCAGTGGAAGCATGGTATAAAGGTCATCAAATATGACATGATAAAAGTTGATTTTTCTCGTCAAGTTGAAAAATCAAATGGGTCAAGACGGAATAAAGTAATAATTATTCAAGAAAATACAAGTGCAGATACAATTAGTCAAGAAAAGGCTAAATCAATAGCTTCAAGAAATAAATTTGTGTTAACTATCCCAGGTTAATCATAGAACATGAATGGAAATATAATTGGGTCATGAAGGAGTTGGATCATAGGGATCCAAGTAATAGGGGAATGCTGGAAATTAATATCAGCCTAATATGTGGTTGCAAGTATGCAAAGTAGACAAGGAAATATTCCTAGATGGATTCAAGTCATTGAACATCCTAAGATAATGGAAGAAGAATTCATGAGGTAGATATCAAGTCAAGAATAATTTAAAAGTGAAATGATTTCTAAAGAGAAAACAAAAAGTAAACAGGAAGAAGAAAATGGTTCTATGCATGGGTTTGAATACAGTGGAGATGGTGCCTAACAAGAATCCATATTAAGTGACATAGAGCCATGAATGGAAACCAATAGGTTGTAGGTATCACTTGAAGCTATGATGGTAAGGTAAAATAATTCTTTTCAATTAATTCCATGTAGATAGCAAAGGAGGCATGTGTGCATGTTTATAGTATGCTAGAGATTGGCTAGTCAAGTCAAGTTTGAGGCTAGTTGGAAAAGAGAAGAGAAGAGTACAAGAAAACCTCAAGTACTAAAGTATTCAGTCAGGAAAGGGATGAAGGAGTTCAGTTCTGAAGAGTTACTAGATATTGAAGATCCAAAGTCTATAAGAAAAGATGTTTGGAATTATAATTCATCCAAATATGAGTTAGGATAGTAGGAACCAGGGAATAAATGAAAGTTGAAGGTTAATATCAGCTGGGTATTGGTTGTAAATGCAAAGGCCTCCAAAATTGATTTGGCTGGAAATGCAAAGGGAAGCCAAGGGTGATTGGATAGAAAGTGCTCAGAATAGAAATAATCATGTACAATGACTACAATGAGAGCACAAGAAGATTCAGGAATCCAGGAAGAATTAAAGACTTATGGGATCAATAAGGAAAATTTTTATAGGGAGAAAGAAATTGCTGCAATTTTTGTGGCAGCAAGTATGTTATGGCTTGTTGGGACAACTAAAGAAAAAAATGCTTGCATGTTTGCAAAGTTTTGTTGACGATGTTGCTGCATATGAAAGGAAGCAACAAAAAGCTAGATTGTTGGTTATAATTCTGATAAAAGAAGCATGAAAGCTTCTACTGTCATTGGCTAATCATGTAACATCAAATTCGTTTAATGGAAACTATGTAGGTAAGTATTATCTTTGCAAATTATGTTACACAATTTCCAAAGGGAAATTCGGGTAAGAATTTTCCCCAATTGAATTTTTATGATACACATGATAGTATTATTTGAATGTATTAACATGAATAAGATACCACTAGATGTGGTAAAGGCTAGAGGCCTATCATAGTTATCAAATATTTTTAACTTTTGAATGCACACACTAACACAGTAGAATGTCATGTTAATTTGGTTATGAGGTAATAACCAAATAAATAAAAGATAAGAACTTGTTATAGGAATGAATGCCAGTAAAGCTAGTCATGTATGAGACCAGGACAATGTTGGATATGGAAAAGTATGGATATGGGAAGGTTATGAACCAAACAGGTACTAAAAGATTCCTACCTTTAAATAAAACTTGGACTGCAACCTTTTTGCTAACACTAATGAACACCACATAATTATATTCTTGGTCTAGTGTTTGTTGAACACACCGCCCACACTAAGAGGGGGGGGGGGTGAATTAGTGTGTGGACTTTTCTAACTTTCTTTCTTACAAGTTAGCAGTTAAAATAGTATTGAAAAAATTAATAACAATGAAATCATAATCACAATGTACAAGAGATACCAGATGTTTGTATAATCTTTTGTATAATATATTTGTATATATGTGAATATAGTAATAAGAATTTTCCCAGCACAAACTATTTTGTTTCAACACCAACTAAAGTAAGGAGCACCAACTCCTCAGAGAGCACCAACTCTCAGGCAAGACCCAACTTGCTGATAGAACATAGTCTATCCAACTAGATTCCATTCAACTCTAGTAGCAGTGATCCATTATATAATGAACTATATCTCATGATGAGAGGTATACCATAAGTGCTCATGATCTCACTTCATCCTCTATCTTGAATTCACGCCTTCTTCGCTTTATCCTTCCTCTGATATCCACACCTTATTCACTTCTTCTTCCCTCTAATATTCACACAGACCTCAGGTCTGTATCTCCTTCATTTTCCTCTGTAGGCTACTCTTTCTCAGCAATCCTATCATTTCCACAAGCCCAATCTCTTTCACAAGAACACCATCTAGTGAACCAATCATCATTGTATTAATAGTTTCTTATGCTCAAAACTTGTTTAAGTTATTGGGTCGACTTGTGAAACAAGTTATAACTAACTTGTTCATTTACAACAACTTTTGGGACGACCAGAGATCATCGTTTCGGGTATTCAACTTTAAACCTGGCATCCCATTTTCTTTCATAAATCAATCATAGTATGGATCAATTTCCTTCGTCTCTGTGATAACAGAAATAGGCGCTTCCTTCAAACCATTTTCATATGATCATTGGCGTAGAACCACATGATTATCAATTTAAGCGACGCGTTACATTCTCCCTTTTAAATCTCTTTACCATATGACCAATGGCGTTATTCAGACATTAGGAGAGACGAGCGCTTGAGCGCTTATCAATTCAATAGTCATGATTCATTCTCCCAATGAGATGGATGATTGCCAAGACTTCTCCCTTCGGGTCTTCAAGACTTGAAACATGTCAAATCTCCCATAGTAGATTTCGTCGAATAGAACGAATGGTTTACATTTACTTCACGGAACCATATCAATGGTCAGATTCTATCCTTGGACCTATATTATGATAAATGGTTAATAATGTGCCCGAATTAATCTTTTGATCGGATGACTCATGTCCACTTCGAGACTTTGGCTATTATGCTTACACTATCCTTCCATTGTATTTTGATCAATGGTTGAGAGTACACCTGAAATTAGTTCGATGATCGAGATCTACTTCGAGTCTCCAGACTTCATAGATTTCAAATCTCAACCCCTTATTTCCTCCATACGTCAATCTTCTGTAGCTGTCAATACACTCACGCATGTCCCTTTCGGATCAACAATTGAGATCTCCTTTGTTGGATTACTGAGAGGGGGGGGTGAATCAATAATATAATAATTATAATCCTTTTTCTTCAAATGTTATATCAATGTAGAATTATTATCCAATAATGAGCAGTAAGAAATAAACAATCACATACATACACAGTACACCAGTGTTTTACGTGAAAACCCAAATCGGGAGAAAACCACGGAATGTTTTTTCTTATATGTCTTGAATAATTACATTCATTAGAAGCACCAACTTCCTTTGTTTTCCAGCTGTAAATGGAAGGAGGCTCCAACCCCCTACTTTCATAGGCTACAACTTGAGGGAATATCAAACTCCCCAATTCTCTGGCTACAACCAGAAGGAGGCTACAACCCCCTATGTTCTCCGACTACAACCACCTGTCCTTGCCCCGTCCTGCCAACCTGAAGTAGAAGTAGAATGATGGAACCATTGTCACACTATAATTATGAGATATACCATTGTAAACCTATACCAATAAATCTGAACCATGCATCAACCTGTACATCAAGCTGTAATCAACCTGTACCATAAACAAGTGCATCAACCATGCACCAACCTGTACCAAACAACCTGTAATCAACCTATACCATAAAAAAGTACATCCAACCATGTACCAAGTATGTGCCAATCATGTTTCAACTAATCATCAACTATGACTTATCAGTATGTACCAAAATCATCAACTATACACCTCATGTATGTGCCAACTCATCAACTACTTGTCTCAACCATGTACTCAACATATACCTCAACCAAAAGCCCTCATCAATTTCATCATCCAAATCTAATTTGTATCATTGTAATAGACCTAGTGTATATGATCACATTCCTTCAAACCTTCCTTAACTTTAACAATAAGAGACTAGCATTTTCGTCAAACTTTTCTTTAGTCTCAGATGCCTAGTTTTGGATTAGTCAACAACCCTAACTTGAAGTAATCATAACTTTGAACCTGTAATGTATAAATATATTAAACTGATACACAATGTTATTCAGTGTGTTTTATGCAATTCCTCTAGGTTTAACTACTTGGAACCTCTCATAAAAGGAGTTATAGAAAAAATGGCATACCTTACTGAATTCTGGCGTATTCTAGAGAGTGACCTTGTAGAGCATGCCCCACACGAAATATTCGTTGAATTGATCTGAAACTATTAAAAAGAATACTAAATAATATACCCTAACCAACACATTTTGTCTCACTTAATTTGGATATGTTATGAATAAGTTATGACGTTTTTACCTGAAACACTTATTTTTGACTAGTTTCAGGACTAGCCACAAACCCTATTTTCCACGGAGTGTAACTCCCAAAATACAATGATACACAAGATGATTTTTTTACCACAGATACTTGGGTATGTTTTATCAATGGAATAGAAATTTCAAGGTCTGAAGCAATATAGAAAATAATTTATAGTGAAAATGATGAGATGACTTGTAAATAACATACCTTAGAAAGCACCATCAAAAGAATTTATCCTTCCTTGCATTTCGGCCTTGTTTTCTTCACCTTCCCTTAGAAATTTGGCTTAGATATCCGTGTTTACCTAAAACACCTATAGATATTCAATATTCTCAATTTTGATTAAAATGAGAGAGCCTTGCCTTTTATTTATACTCTCCAAGTAGATTCCTTAAAAACATCTTCTAGGTCACTTTGCCCACTTTCCTTATTTTAGGGTCAACCCAATTCTAATTTCTCCATTAAATTTATTATTGAAATAATTTGTTTTGTATTCACTTTGAATTATAATACACTCATCACTTCACTTTATTATTTACCCTTTAAAAATCTTTTAAACCACTTTGACTACTTTGACCTTTTGGGGCTTCTAGATGACATATGAGGGTCCTCCAACTTTGTAAGGCCATAACTCTCAAACCGTGAGGATTTATGTGACATTCCACATACCACCAGAAATGGAATGACATGTAATATCCATATAGAATAGAATTACCTTCAAATATAGAAAAAATCATACTGTTATCCATCAAACAAACTTGGGTCCATTACCCAAACCTGGGTTCTCCAACTTCACATGGTCATAAATCTCTAACCGTGAGGAGTTATGTGACATTCTACATACCACTAGAAATGGAATGACAAGCAATATCCATCTAGGATAGTTTCCCTAACAAATTCATTGTCCTTCATCTCATTATTCCACAATTAAGCATGGGTTCTCTTACTCCGAAAAGTGTTTTCCCGTGAGGGATTTCAGCATAAGGGGACCACTTTGGAGTTCATCCATATTTACTTCTTATCAACCATGAAAAAAAAATAATGAGTCATATTTAAATCAAACAATATTGGGTACATTACCCAAACCTTTGTGCTATGGGGATTTCTTCAAGGGTTGACATCAATGACAACCAACCTTATTCAACAATCTCCCCCTTTGGCAATGATGGCAACACTCTGATGCAATACTGAAATCATATCACTCATGCTCCCCCTAGAACTATGCCTCGGCCCTCTGCATTTGATAAATCTTCTCCCCATGGAACCATGCCTCTGTCCTCTGCATCTAATAAATCTACTCCCTATGGAACCATGCCTCTGTCCTCTGCATCTGATAAATATCTCCCCCTTTGTCATCAATGGAAAAGGTATCTTTCCATATGGGGTTGCACCCCCTGAATGAATTGTCTTCTTATGGTGCTTCCTCGTGTACATCTAAGACATATAAGATAAACATTCAAAAAGAATTCATTTTGGAGTAGAAATAACTCAAAGTCTTTGGTGAATATATTCAAAGGCTTCCCATGGAAGTGGTTTTGTAAAGATGTCTGCCACTTGTTCTTTTGTTCCCACATACTCAACTCTGATGTTATTTTCTGCAACCTGTTCCCATAGAAAGTGATACTTGATTGGAATGTTCTTCGTCTTGGAGTGCATCACCGGGTTTTTTGAGATACTGATGGTGCTTGTATTATCACAATATATTGGAATGGGCTTATCATACTCAACATGTATATCTGTCAAATTTTGTTTCATCCAAAGAACCTGTGTACAACATGTTGTTGCTGCAATATACTCTACCTCGGCTATAGATAGAGATACTGATGATTGTTTATTGCTTAGCCATGATACCAAACACTTACCTAATTAGAACTCTGATCCACTGGTGCTTCATCGGTCATCAATACAACTTGCCCAATCTGCATCTGTGTAGGCAATAAGTGATAGATCTTTTCCTTTTGGATACCATAATCCAAACACTTTTGTTCCTTTGAGATATCTTAAGATCTTCTTTAGTGCTAATACATGTGATTCCTTTGGTGTTTCTTGAAATCATGCCACCTGTCCAACTACCTACATTACATCTGGTCTAGATGCTATCACATATAGTAGGTTGTCAATCATTGACCTGTATTTCCTCTGATCTGTAGACTTTGAATCATCATCTTTGCTCAACTTACAACTGGTTTGCATGGGAGTGATAACTGGTTTGCAATCTTCCATTTCGAACCTCTTTAACATTTCTATGATATACTTGGTTTGAGAAATAAAAATTCCTTGGTTTCTTTGACGTATCTGAAGTCCTAGAAAGAATTAGGATAGTTCTCCAAGTAATGACATTTCAAATTCATTATGCATGT
>SNQJ01S0017660.1:94499-120356 GCA_010110895.2 Picea sitchensis | reverse complement strand
TATTGAGATTAGATCCAATATTTCTTCTAGTGCTGATATCTTAGGGTTGAATCTCATAGGAAGAGATCTTAGTACCTTTTGAACAATTACAGATTCTTCGATTTCTTCTCCCAATCCTATGATTGCATTCATTGTTTCATCAACTTGTAAGAAGTGGGTTGCGATATCTTCATCTTCCTTCATTTTTAGTTGTTTGAACTGATCTCTGTAAGTTTGAAGCTTTGCTTCTTTGACTTTTGAATATCCTTTATAAATATTTCGAAGCTTGTCCCAATTCTCTTTAGGAGATTTACAATGTGCAACTTTGGTGAATATCGTATCACTGAAAACATTCAAAAGTGCATTTTTGGCTTTGGAATTATTCTCACTGAGTTTCATTGCTTTGTCATTTGTTGGTGAAACTGTTGGTGCCGTGTATCCATCTACAATTGATTGCCAAACTTGAAATCCATGTGCCTGTATATATATATTCATCCTTATGCTCCAAAAATCATACTTTTGTCTATCAAACTGTGGTATTCCATTTTTATATGAGTTGGTACTCTCCATGATCTACCTTTGAGTGGTTAAACCGATTTCTGAAGGAACTTGCTCTGATACCAATTGTCGGATTACTGAGAGGGGGGGGTGAATCAATAATAGTGTAATTATAATCATTTTTCTTCAAATGTTATATCAATGTAAAATTATTATCCTATAATGAGCATTAAGAAATAAACAAGCACACACATACACAGTACACTAGTGTTTTACATGGAAACCCAAATCAAGAGAAAACCACATAATGTTTTTTCTTATATGTCTTGAAGAATTACATTCATTGGAAGAACCAACTTCCTTTGTTTTCTAGCTGCAACTGGAAGGAGGCTTGAACATACTATTTTCTCGGGCTACAACCTGAGGGAATCTCCAACTCCCCAATTCTCTAGCTACAACCAGAAGGAGGATACAACCCCCTATGTTCTCCAGCTACAACTAGAAGGTGGTTACAACCACATGTCCTTGCCCCGTCCTTCCACCCTGAAGTAGAAGTAGAATGATGGAACCACTATCACACTATCACTATGAGATATACCACTGTAAACCTATACCAATAAATCTGAACCATGCATCAACCTGTACCTCAACCTATAATCAACATGTACCATAAACAAGTGCATCAACCATGCACCAACCTGTACCAAACAACCTGTAATAAACCTGTACCATAAACAAGTTCATCCAACCATGTACTAAGTATGTACCAATAATGTGTCAACTACTCATCAACTATGACTCATCAACATGTACCAACATTATCAACTATACACCTCATGTATGTGCCAACTCATCAACTACTTGTCTCAATCATGTACTCAACATGTACCTCAACCAAAAGCCCTCATCAATTTCATCATCCAAATATGATTTGTAGCTATGTAATAGACCTAGTGTATATGATCACATTCTTTCAAACCTTCCTTAACTTTAACAACAAGAGACTAGCATTTTCATCAAACTTTTCTTTAGTCTCATATGCCTAGTTTTGGATTAGTCAACAACCCTAACTTGAAGTAATCATAACTTTGAACCTGTAATGTATAAAGATATGAAACTAATAAACAATGTTCTTCAGTTTTTTTTATGCAATTCCTCAAGGTTTCACTACTTGGAACCTCTCAGAAAAGGAGTTATAGAAAAAATGGCATACCTTGTTGAACTCTGGCTTATTCTAGAGAGCGACCTTGTAGAGCATTCCCCGCATGAAATATTCATTGAATTTATATGAAACTGTTACAAAACATACTTAATAATGTAAACTAACCAACACATTTTTTCTCACTGAATTTGGATCTTTTATGAAGAAGTTATGACGTTTTTACCCGAAACACCTGTCTTTGACTAGTTTCAGGACTAGCCACAAACCCTATTTTCCACAGAGTGTAACTCCCAAAATAAAACGACCCACAAGATGATTTTTTTACCACAGATACTTGGGTATGTTTTCTCAATGTAATATCCATTTCACAATATGAATCATTATACAAAAAATTTAATAGCGAAAATGGTGAGATGACCTGTAAATAACATACCTTAGAAAGCATCATCAAAAGAATTTATCCTTCCTTGCATTTCGGCCTTATTTTCTTCACCTTCCCTCAGAAATTTGGCTTAGATATCCTTGGTTACCTCAGAAACCTATAGATATTCAATATTCTCAAGTGTGATTAAAATGAGAGAGCCTTGCCTCTTATTTATACTCTCCAAGTAGCTTCCTTAAAAACATCTTCTAGGTCACTTTGCCCACTTTCCTTATTTTAGGGTCAACCCACTTCTAATTTCTCAGTTAAATTTATTATTGAAATAATTTATTTTTTATTCACTTTGAATTATATTACACTCATCACTTCATTTTATTATTTACCCTTTAAAAATCTCTTAAACCACTCTGACTACTTTGACCTTTTGGGGCTTCTAGATGACATATGAGTATCCTCCAACTTCATAAGGACATAACTCTCAAACCGTGAGGAGTTATGTGACATTTCACATACCACCATAAATGGAATGACATGTACTATCCATATAGAATAGTATTACCTTCAAATATAGCAAAAATCATATTGTTAGCCATCAAACAAACTTGTGTCCATTACCCAAACCTGGGTTCTCCAACTTCACATGGTCATAACTCTCTAATTGTGAGGAGTTATGTGACGTTCTACATACCACCAGAAATGGCATGACAAGAACTATCCATCTAGGATAGTTTCCCTAAAAAATTCACTGTCAGTCATCTCATTATTCCATAATTAATCATGGGTTCTCTTACTCTGCAAAGTGTCTTCCCATGAGGGATTTCACCATAAGGGGCCCACTTTGGAGTTCATCCATATTTACTTCTTATCAACCATGAAAAAAAATAATGAGTCATATTTACATCAAACAATATTGGGTCCATTACCCAAACCTTTGTGCTACGGGGCTTTCTTCAAGGGTTGACATTAATGACAACCAACCTTAATCAACATCCTTCGGGTCTCCGGACTTCAGAGATTTCAAATATCAACCCATTCTTTCCTCCAGAGAAATCAATTGTTGAGTAAGTCATAAAATGGTGGAGACTGCTTGTTCTCAATTAATGCTTCCACTTACACTATCCTTCGACTATTGCAGATCGATAGTTGAGAATTCTCCCGAAGTGATCTTAAGATCCAACGTCTTGTGTCTACTTTGGGACTTCGACATTCGAGACTTCGGGACTTTCGGAAAGTGTCGGTGGTAAAACTCCCGAAGGAAAACTCTCGTAGTGACGTAACTTTCTTACGTCACTTAATGACGTGTCACGAGCTCAATAGATACCATGTGTCACTATGAATCGTGATTTGCACGTACTTGAAATGTCGATTCAACTTGACACTTGTCATTATATGACTGTGCCATGTGTCCTTGTTGACGTGGTCTGTCATAGTTTCTTGTAGACATGGTCTTCCACATGACCTTGTAGATGTGGTCTGCCACATGTCCTTGTAGATGTGGTCTGCTACATGTCCTTGCTTACGTGGTTTGCTGACCAACAACCCTAATACAACAATCATCGTATGTCCTCCAAATCCGATGGTCCTTATTCATTTTGGATTTTCTAGCTTCAGGTATTTCGAATCTCAAACTGAATTCTTGAAGTGAGATTTCTCTAGAGCGTAACCTCCTCAAAACTTTAGACCCGAACTAAATGTTATCGGTAGATCATGTTCTTAGATCGATGGCTCAATCTATCTACGGTGCTTCTCGTCTGAATTATCCTATACTTCCACTTAGAATAATCCAATGGCTGATGAAAATTTGCATAAATGAGATATCAGATCTTACCTCTCTTATCCTATCCTTCCACTCGAGAAAGATTCGATTGCTGACGGGAATTTAGGTTTGATCTCATGGCTGACGGGTATTCGGATAATTGATAACTCAACCTTTCTGCTTATCCTATCCTTCCACTCAAAAGTGATCCAACAGTCGAACTGGAATCTTCGAAGCAGATTAACGGTCGATGATGATTCTGGAACCACAACTTGTGAGTGATTTAACTTGATACCCAAACTCCACAATTTGAAGTTGTGCGTTGTTGGTGATTCAACCACAATCATCAATATTTGAAGCTATAATATCTGATGATCTTGACTAATTGTGGGATTGGAAATAGAATGATGTTTAATTCTCCTTTCGATCTCTGCAATCTATCCCTACTATTGATCTGGCCATTGCACATCTGACGGCCACAACTCAATCTGACTTAATATGATCTTTTGTTAGATCAGCCATAGTCGTCGATATTCGAGTCTATGATATTTAACGATCTAGACCAATTACGGGATTGGAACTAGTGAGTCGTTTAATTATCCTTTCGATATCCACAATCTATCCCTATCGTTGATCTAGCGATTGTGCATCCGATGGTCATGACTTAATATGTCTTAAACTGATCATTTGTTGGATCAACCACAGTCGTAGATATTTGGATTTAAGATATATGATGGTCTAGACCCATTGCAGGATTGGAACTAGTGAGTCGTTTAATTCTCCTTCTGATCTCCACAATCTATCCCTACTGTTGATCTGGCTTGGAGATCCGATGGTCACGATATTCCAATGGTCCTCAAGTCCACGATCACTCATATGACCAATGTCCGTAATATGATATGGTCAACATGGTCAATTTCACAATCAGATGGTTGTTGAGGCTTCTCACTTTGATCAGACGGATGTTGAGGATTCTCACTCTGATCTTATGTTTTTCCTTCCTAGATTTGATCTATGAATTTTCTAACCCTACTCAACTTTTATCATAGGAACATTGTTGATCCTATCTCGATCAACAATAATCATGAATTGTTTCATAATGTTCACTTCTTTTTCTAACTGATATACTGTGCAATACACTCTTACTTTTGAGCTTTGATCTTCATTTTATTCTGTACTGCATTTTCCCTTCTGAGCTTTGATCTTCATACTGTTCGCTTCTTCTGCTAACTAATATATTGTTGACATAAATGACAATTTCATCTATAGTAAATCACAATGATAATTCATCATAACAACAAATCATCACATTGACTGTTGAAATCAATGACAATATGTCCAACAATCTCCCCCTTTGTCCTTGAGGGAAACCCACTAACTTCATATACAAAACTCCCCCTGTGATGATGCTTTCTTCGTATGAGGTTTCTTCATATGAAGTTTTCTCTCCCCCTTTGACATCAATGGCAAAGAGTTTTTCGTACTGTGGTAAATCTTTGTATGTTACTGACCATAATCTGAACTTGGGTAACTCTTCCTACAATCATCCTTTTCTTGTTATAATTGAATGACTCTGCTTTTCAATATGCTCTCTCTCTGCTTCTGAATACTCTCCCCCTTTGTCTCTGAAAATGTAGCTCTTCCTGACAAGGTTTATTCCCCTGTTAATTTACTAACTTCTTATCTCAGTTGATTTGGATTTTTGTGTTTCAAATGAGTAGTCTTCTTGATACCATTTTTTTTGTAGTGATCAAATCTTTTCAAAACTTAATCTAATTACTTTCTTATTTACTAACCAAAATACTTCCCCTAAGTTTTTACTGACTTTTCTCCCCCTTTGTTTCTAAAAGGGTAGCTTTTTCTGACATAGTCTCTCCTCTTGTTATCTCTACAGGATGTCATGTACATCATTTTTTACATCATATTGCTTCTTATGCGGATGTCGTTGTCCTACTGGAACACTGTGCAATTGTAGCTCATATTATTCAAACAACCCTTGGATCTGCCCATTGATTCTCATCGATCTCTGACCAGATGTATCCATCTTTATCCAAGATGCTTCTTTACTGTACATTTCTCTTAAGTTGTTTGGGAAAGTTTATACTATGTTTGTCACATGACTGCAATTATTTTTGCAATAATTAACTTCACTCTTGTTCACTTGTTTAGTCTTTGCTATCCATATCTGCGATTGTCCTGGTTTATTGAAATTTGTTCTCTGATCTTCTATTACTGCAACTTCATTTTTCTTCCATGTTCCATTTACTCCTTTTGTCGTACTATATGCAACATTTCTCATTGACTGTTTTCTTGAGTACCAACAGTTATAGGCTTTGTGTCCATATCCACCACAACTATAGCATCTCATAGTGTAACAATGTGCAACAATATGTCCAAAATGATTGCAGTTCCAACATCTTATACTGTTCTTGAACCTACAAAATTGTTTTCTTCCATGATTCCTACAATCCAAGGCTTCATTTCCATATTCAGTACAATAAAAACATTAACCATTAAAAACACTCTCATACCTTTTTTGATTCATCCATGAAGGTGTCTCTCTTCTAAAATTTCTTTGAGGTATATGAGTAGCTTTTGGATGTCTTCCTTGATCTGATATTCTAAATTTTGTAGTGTTTCTTTAATTTCTTGAACATGAAGAACCTGAGTCATACCTACTTTCAGTTTTTACAAATGAAGGAGTTGTGTTAGACATGTCTTCATCCTTTAGAAATGAAGGACCTGTGTCAGACCTGTTTTCACCTTTTACAAATGAAGGACCTACATCAGGTTTCTTGGGAGTGTTGATTTCTTCCTTGTTGTATCTAATATTGGATTTGTCATTTGGTGATCTATGACTACACAAGATCTCATCCAGGGTCATGGAGTTGTTCAAGAACTTGATTTGAGTGTTTGACTTCTCAGCCTTCTTTCTAAGATTCACAACTTTTGCTTCCATCTCATGACATGATTCTCCCTTTTTGTTCAATTGGTTCCTCACTACCTCCTCTCTCCTTTTGGCTTCTTCAATTTGGATTTTAATATTGACATAGCTTTCCCTTAGTTCTTTTAGTTCTGCAAGGTTTTTTCATGGTTCATCATCTTCCTTCTTTTCTTCTTATGCTTGACTGATTTCATTTTTCAGTCTCTCGATATCCTCTTCCTTTTCTTTTGTTATATCATCAACTTTTGTTTTCAATCTTTTGATCTCTTATTCTTTGTTTTCTAACTGAATATTTTTCTCAGATATGATTTCTTCATTGTCTTTGAGATTTTATTTTATATCCAGGATATGCCTTTGATTGCTAAGCTCGTCATCTTCCTTCTCCTTTTCTTTTTCTTGACTAATTTCTTTCTTCAGCTTCTCGATCTCCTCTTCTTTTTCTTCTAACTGATTATCCTTCTCATATTATCTTTTCATTGTCCTTGAGAAATTTTTTTTTTTGTGAGATATGATTTTGACTCTTTTCAAGAAATTCTTTAGTGTAGTCATGAAGATAGCTATAGTCTAAATTATTATGGTCATAGAAGTATTCAAAGAGACTCCAATCAACCTTTTGTTTGGACTTTGATAGTTCTTCTTCTACTTCTTCCATGAGATAAATGCTAACAGAACATTCTTTTATTGTATCGAAGTATTCTTCTTTACTTGCAAGGGAGGATTCAATATCAACATTATCGTAATCGAAATATTGTGGAGAGTCTTTACCTTTATTGATGGCCGAGTCTTCCTCTTCATCCTTGATAGGAATGTCTTATGTTTTTTGTATTTTGATTTGATACATCTCTTCTATATTCATCCATAAGTCCTTGGTGAATGTGCATAGTCCTATGCTTGCCTTGACTGTATCTGATAATCCATTGAGAATAATATTCAATTCCACTTCATTGTTCTTCCTTTCTTTTATTTGGACTGTAATCTTGGATAGATTCTTCGAGGTAGTTAAGTCCTAGGGCTTGCTTAATACTGAATTCCAAACTTCAAATCCTTTTGACTTCAAATATTGTTTCATATTTTCTCTTCGTGAGTAATAATATGTTCCATCAAATAAGGGAGCTTCAATTGCGAAGAGAGCCATTTGTCCACCCATTTCTTAAGTATATACCTTCCAGTGGTTAAACTGTTCTGAAGGAACCTGCTCTGATACCAATTGTTGAACACACCACCCACACTAAGAGGGGGGGGTTGAATTAGTGTGTGGACTTTTATAACTTTCCTTCTTACAAGTTAGCAGTTAAAACATAATTGAACAGATTAATAACAATTAAATCATAATCACAATGGACAAGAGATACCAAATGTTTGTATAAGATTTTGTAAAATGTATTTGTATATATGTGAATACAGTAATAAGAATTTTCCTAGAACCAACTATTTTGTTTCATCACCATTTGAAGTAAGGAGCACCAACTCCTCATAGAGCACCAACTCTCAAGAAAGACCCATCTTGGCACAAGACCCAGCTTGCTGCTAGAACATAGTCTATCCAACTAGAGTTCAATCAACTCTAGTAGTAGTGATCCATTATAGAATCAAATCCATATCATGATCAGAGGTATACCATAAAATCTCATCACTACACTTCATCCTCTATCTAGAATTCACACCTTCACCTTCTTCACTTATTCTTCCCTCTGATATTCGCGCGGACCTCAGGTCTGTATCTCCTTCATTTTCCTTCACAAACCTCTCTTTCTCAGCAAGCTTATCTTTTCCACAAGCCCAATCTCTTTCACAAGCACACCATCTAGTGAACCAATCATCGTTGTATTTATAGTTTCTTATGCTCAAAACTTGTTTAAGTTATTGGGTTTATTTGTGCAACACGTTATAACTAAATTTTTAATATACAATGACTTTTGGGACCACCATAGATCATCATTTCGGGTATTCAACTTTAAACCTGGAATCCCCTTTTCTTTCATAAATCGATCACAAGATGGATCGATTTCATTCGTCTTTGTGATAACATAAATAGGCACTTCAAACCATGTTCATATGATCATTGGCGTAGAACCACATGCTTATCAATTTAAGTGACACATCACATTCTCCCTTTTAAATCTCTTTACCATATGACCAATGGCATTATTCAGACATTAGGCGAGACGAGCGCTTGAGTGCTTATCAATTAAACGATCATGATTCAATCTCCCAATGAGATGTATCATTTTCGGACTTCAGGACTTCACCCTTCAGGTCTTCGAGACTTACAACATGTCAAATATACCAGAGCAGATTTCGCCAAATAGATTAGAAGGTTCACATTTACTTCGCGGAACCAGATCAATGGTCAATTTCAATCCTTAGACTTGCATTATGATCAACAGTTAAGAATGAGCCCGAAGTGGTCTTCTGATCGGACGACTCATGTCCACTTCAAGACTTCGGATATTATGATTATGCTATCCTTCCACTGTATTTTTATCAACGGTTGAGAGTACACCTGACATCAGATCAACGATAGAGATCTCCTTCAAGTCTTTGGACTTTGGAGATTTCAAATATCAACCCCTTCTTTCCTTCATCCATCAATCTTCCGGAGCTTTCAATCCACTGACGCGTGTCCCTTTCGGATCAACAGTTGAGATCTCCTTCAGATCTTCGAACTTCAGAGATTTCAAATATCAACCCTTTCTTTCCTCCTGAGTGATCACCTGCTGAGTAAGTCATAAAATGGTGGAGATCGCTTGTTGTCAGTTAACGCTTCCACTTACACTATCCTTCCACTGTAGTAGATCGACGGTTGAGAATTCTCCCAAAGTGATATTCATATCAGATGTCTCGTGTCCACTTTGAGACATCGAAATTAGATTCTTCGGGACTTTGGGCAAGTGTTGGTGGTAAAACTCTCAAAGAAAAACTCTTGTACTGACGTAACTTGCTTACGTCACTTGATAATGTGTCACGAGCTGAGTAGCTACCATGCGTCACTCTGAATCGTGATTTGCACATTCCTAAAATGTCAATTCAACTTGACACTTTTCATTCTTTGACTGTGCCACATGTCCTTGCTGATGTGGTCTGTCATAGTTTCTTGTAGATGTTGTCTACTGACGTGGCCTTCCACATGTATTTGTGGACGTGGTCTGCCAAATGTCCTTTTATACATGGTCTGTTGCATGTCCTTTCCGACGTGGTTTGCTCACCAACAACCCTGACCCAACGATCATCATATGTCCTCCAAATCTGATGGTCCTTATTCATTTCGGATTTTCGGGCTTTGGGTATTTCAAATCTCAAACTAAATTCTTGAACTGAGATTTCTCCAGAGAGTAACCTCCTCGCAACTTTAGACCTGAACTAAACGTTGTTTGCCAATCATTTTCTTAGATCTATGGCTCGATCTATCTATGATGTTTCTCTTCTAGATTATCCTATCCTTCTACTTATAATGATCCAATGGCTGACATAAATTCACATAAATTATATCTCAGATCTTACCTTGCTTATCCTATCCTTCCACTCGAGAATGATCCGATGGATGATGGGAATTCAGGTTTGATATGATGACTAACAAGTATTCAGATAATCAATAACTCAACCTTTCTTCTTATCCTATCCTTCCACTCAGAAATGATCCAATGGTTGATTTGGACTCTTCGAAGAAGATTAACGGTCGACGATGATTGCGGAACCACAACTTGAGAGTGATTTAACTTGATACCCAAACTCCGCAATTTGAAGTTGTGCATTGTTGGTGAGTCAACCACAGTCGTCGATATTTGAAGCTATAAGATCTAACAATCCTAACTAATTGCAGGATTAGAAATAGCACGATGTTTAATTCTCCTTTTGATCTCTACAATCTATCCCTTCTGTTGATCTGGTGATTGGACATCCAACGGCCACAACTCAATTCGACTTAATATGATATTTTGTTGGATCAACCACAATCATCGATATTTAAGTCTATGAGATCTAACAATCTAGACCAATTGTTGTATTGGAACTAGCAAGTCGTTTAATTCTTCTTCTGATCTCCACAATCTATCCCTGTCATTGATCTGGCGATTGTGCATTCGACAGTCACAACTTAATCTATCTTAAAATGATCCTTTGTTGGATCAACAACAATCATCGATATTTGGGTTTATGAGATCTGATAGTCTAGACCCATTCCAAGATTGGAAATAGCGAGTTGCTTAATTCACATTCTGATCTCTGCAAACTATCCATGTTGTTGATGTGGCTTGCAGATCTGACGATCACGATCCTCCAATGGTCCTCAATCCCATGGTCACTGATATGACCGATGTCCATAATATGAGACGGTCAACACGGTCAATTTCTTGATCGGACAACTGTTGAGGCTTCTCACTCTGATCTTACACATTTCCTTTCGAGCTTTGATCTATGCATTTTCTAACCCTCTTGAGCTTTTATCATAGGAACATTGTTGATCCTATCACGATCAACAATAATCATGAATTGCTTCATAATGTCCGCTTATTCTGCTAACTGATATATTGTGCAATGCACTCTTCCTTTTGAGCTTTGATCTCCATTTGCTTCTATACTGCGTTTTCCCTTATGATCTTTGATATTCATATTGTTCACTTCTTCTTCTAACTAATATACTGTTGAAATCAATGAAAATATCATCTATAGTAAATCACAATGATAATCCATCATACTAAAAAATCATCACATCGACTGTTGACATCAAGGACAATATGTCCAATAATATCCCCCTTTGTCATTGAGGGAAACCCACTAACTTCATATACAAAAATCCCCCTGTGATGATGCTTTCTTCATATGAAGTTTTCTCTACCCCTTTGACATAAATGGAAAAGGGTTTTTCCTCCTATGGTAAATCTCTTTATGTTACTGACCAAAATCTGAACTTGGGTAACTCTTCCTACAATCATCCTTTTCTTGTCATAATTGAATGACTTCCCCTGTCAATATGCTCTCTCTTCTCTTCTGAATACTCTCCCCCTTTCTCTCTGAAAAGGTAGCTCTTCATGACAAGGTTTCTTCCCCTATTAATTTACTAACTTCTTATCTCAGTTGATTGGGATTTTTGTGTTTCAAATGAGTAGTCTTCTTGATACCAATTTTTTTGTAGTGATCAATTCTTTTCAAAACTTAATCTAATTACTTTCTTATTTACTAACCAAAATACTTCCCCTGAGTTTTTACTGACTTTTCTCCCCCATTTGTTTCTAAAAGGGTATATTTTTTTGGCATGGTCTCTCCTCTTGTTATCTCTACAGGATGTCATGTACATCATTTTGTACATCATAATGCTTCTTCTGCGGATGTCATTGTCCTACTGGAACACTGCGCAATTATAGCTTATATTAGTCAAACAACCCTTGGATCTTCCCATTGATTTTCATCGATCTCTGACCATATGTGTCCATCTTTATCCAAGATTCTTCTTTACTGTACATTTCTCTTAAGTTGTCTAGGAAAGTTTATACTATTCTTGTCACATGACTGCAATCGTTTTTGCAGTAATTAACTTCACTCATGTTCACTTGTTCATTCTTTTCTATCCACATCTATGAGTGTCCTGGTTTATTGAACTTTGTTCTCTGATCTTCTATTATTACAACTTCATTTTTTTTCCATGTTCCATTTACTCCTTTTGTCGTACTGTATGAAGAATTTCTCATTGATTGTTTTCTTGAGTTCCAACAGTTATAGGCTTTGTGTCCATATCCACCACAACTATAACATCTCATAGTGTAACAATGTGCAACAATATGTCCAACATGATTGCATTTCCAACATCTTATACTATTGTTGAACCTACCAAATTGTTTTCTTCCATGATGCCTGCAATCCAAGGCTTTATGTCCATATTCATTACAAGAAAAACAATAACCATTAAAAAAACTCTCATACCTTCTTTGATTCATCCATAAAGGTGTCTCTCTTCTAAACTTTCTTTGAGGTATATGAGTAGCTTCTGGATGTCTTCCTTGATATGATCTTCTAAATTTTGTAGTGTTGCTTTCATTTCTTGAACATGAAGAACCTGAGTCATACCTTCTTTCACCTTTTACAAATGGAGTTTTGTCAGACCTGTCTTCATCCTTTACAAATTAAGGACCTGTGTCAGACCTATTTTCACCTTTTACAAATGAAGGACCTACATCAGGTTTCTTAGAAGTGTTGATTTCTTCCTTTTTGTATCCAAGACCGGATTTTTCATTTGGTGATCTCTAACTATCAAAGATCTCATCCAGGGTCATGGAGTTGTTCAAGAACTTGATTTGAGTGTTTGCCTTCTCAGCCTTCTTTCTAATATTCACAACTTCCGCTTCCATCTCATGACATGATTCTTCCTTTTTGTTCAATTGGTTCCTCACTACCTCCTCTCTCCTTTTGGCTTCTTCAAGTTGGATTTTAAGATTGACATAGCTTTCCCTTAGTTCTTTTAGTTCTTCAAGGTTTTTTCTTGGTTCATCATCTTCCTTCTTTTCTTCTTTTGCTTGACTGATTTCATTTTTCGGTCTCTTGGTCTCCTCTTCCTTTTCTTTTGTTAGATCAACAAATTTTGTTTTTGGTCTTTTGATCTCTTCTTCTTTGTTTTCTAACAGAATCTTTTTCTCAGATATGATTTCTTCATTGTCTTTGAGGTTTTATTTTATTTGCAGGATATGCCTTTGATTGCTAAGCTCATCATCTTCCTTCTCCTTTTCTTTTTGTTGACTAATTTCTTTCTTCGACTTCTCGATCTCCTCTTCTTTTTGTTCTAGCTGATTATCCTGCTCATATATTATCTTTTCATTGTCCTTGAGCATTTCCTTTATTTCCAAGTTATGATTTTGGCTCTTTTCAAGAAATTCTTTAGTGTAGTCATGAAGATAGCTATAGTCTGAATCATTATGGTCATAGCAGTATTCAAAGAGACTCCAATCAACCTTTTGATTGGCGTTTAACAATTCTTCTTCTACTTCTTCCATGAGGTAAATTCTAGCATAACATTCTTTTATTGTATATGAGTCTTCTTATTTACTTGCAAGGGAGGATTCAATATCAACATTATTGCAATCAAAATATTGTGGAGAGTCTTTACCTTTATTGATGGTCGAGTCTTCCTCTTCATCCTTGATAGGAATGTCGTATGTGTCTTGTCTTTTGATTTGATACATCTCTTCTAACTTCAGCCATAAGTCCTTTGCGGACGTGCATAGTCCTATGCTTTCCTTGACTGTATCTAATAATCCATTGAGAAGAATCTTCAATTCAACTTTATTGTTCTTCCTTGCTTTTCTTTGGAATGTAATATTGGATAGATTCTTCGAGGTAGGTCAGTCCTAGGGCTTTCTTACTAATGAATTCCAAACTTCATATCCTTTTGACTTCAAATACTATTTCATATTTTCTCTCCATGAGGAATAATTTGTTCCATCAAATAAGGGAGCTTCAATTGCGGAGAGAGCCATATGTCCACCCATTTCTTCAGGATCTATCTTCCAGCGGTTAAACTATGCTAAAGGAACCCGCTCTGATACCAACTGTTGAACACACCACCCACACTAAGAGTGGGGGGGGGGTGAATTAGTGTGTGGACTTTTCTAACTTTCCTTCTTACAAGTTAGCAGTTAAAATAAAATTGAACAGATTAATAACAATTAAATCATAATCACAATGGAAAATAGATACCATATGTTTGTATAAGATTTTGTATAATGTATTTGTATATATGTGAATATAGTAATAAGAATTTTCCCAGCACCAACTATTTTTTTTTAGCACCAACTGAAGTAAGGAGAACCAACTCCTCAGAGAGCACCAACTCTCAAGAAAGACCCATATTTCCACAAGACCAAGCTTGCTGATAGAAAGCGGTCTATCCAACTAGAGTTCATTCAACTCTAGTAGAAGTGATCCATTATAGAACCAACTCTATATCATGATCATAGGTATACCATAAATGCTCATCAAAACACTTCATCCTCTGTATGGAATTTGCACCTTCTTAGCTTTATCCTTCCTTTGATATCTGCACCTTATTCACTTCTTCTTCCCTCTGATATTCACACAAACCTTAGGTCATTATCTCCTTAATTTTCCTCCGCAGACCTCTCTTTCTCAGTGAGCCTATATTTTCCACAAGCCCAATCTCTTTCACAAGCACACCATCTAATGAACCAATCATCATTTTTTTTATAGTTTCTTATGCTCAAAACTTGTTTAACTTATTGGGCCAATTTGTGCAACAAGTTATAACTAACTTGTTCATTTACAATGACTTTTAGGACCACCAGAATCATCGTTCCAAGTCTTCAACATTAAACTTGGAATCCTCTTTTCTTTCATAAATCGATCACAGGATGGATCGATTTCCTTCGTCTCTGTGATAACAGAAATAGGTGCTTCCTTCAAACCATGTACATATGATCATTGGCATAGAACCACAGTCTTATCAATTTAAGTGACACATTACATTCTCCCTTTTAAATCTCTTTACCATATGACCAATGGAGTTATTCAAACGTTAGTCGAGATGAGTGCTTGAGCGCTTACCAATTCAACAGTCATGATTCAATATCTCGATGAGATGGATGATTGTCCGACTTTGGGACTTTTCCCTTCGGGTCTTCAATACTTGCAACAAGTCAAATCTCCTGAAGCAGATTTCACCAAATAGATCGGATGGTTCACGTTTACTTCGCGAAACCAGATCAATGGTCAGATTTGATCCTTGGACCTGTATTATGATCAACGGTTAAGAATGCACCCGAGGTGATCTTTTGATCAAACGAATCGTGTCCACTTCAGGACTTCGACTATTATGCTTACGCTATCCTTCCAAAGTATTTTGATCAACGGTTGAGATTACACTCGACATTAGATCGATCATCGAGATCTCCTTCCTGTCTTAGGACTTCGGAGATTTCAAATATCAACCCCTTGTTTCCTCCATACGTCAATCTTCTAGAGATTTCAATCCACTGATGCGTGTCCCTTTTGGATCAATGGTTGAGATCTCCTTCGGGTCTTCGGTCTTCCTAGATTTCAAATATCAACTCATTATTTCCTCCGAAGCGATCACCTATTGAGTAAGTCATAAAATGGTGGAGATCACTTATTTTCGGTGAATGCTTCCACTTAGACTATCATTCCAATGTAGCAGATCGACGGTCAAGAATGCTCCCGAAGTGATATTCATATAAACGTCTCGTGTCCACTTCGAGACTTCGATATTCAGGACTTTGGGAATTTGGGCAAGTGCTAGTGGTAAAACTCCTGAAGAAAAACTCTCGTAGTGACGTAACTTGCTTATGTCACTTGATGATGTGTCACGAGCTGAGTAGATGCAATGTGTCACTCTGAATCATGATTTGTACATACCTAAAATGTCGATTCAACTTAACACTTATCATTCTCTGATTGTGCCACGTGTCCTTGCTGATGTGGACTACTGACGTAGTCTATCACAGTTTCTTGTAGACGTGGTCTGCCACATGTCCTTGTAGACGTGGTCTGCTAACGTGGTCTTCCACAAGTCCTTGTAGAAGTGGTCTACTATGTGTCCTAGATGACGTGATTTACTGACCAACAACCCTGATCCAACAATCATTGTATGTCCTCCAAATCCAATTGTCCTTATTCATTTCAGATTTTCAGGCTTTGGGTATTTCGAATCTCAAACTAAATTCTTGAAGTGAGATTTCTCTGGAGCGTAAACTCCTTGCAAATTTAGACCCGAACTAAACATTGTTCGTCGATCATGTTCTTAGATCAATGGCTCGATCTATCTACAGTGTTTCTATTCTGTCTTATCCTATCCTTCCATTGATAATGATCCAACGACTGACGAAAATTCGCATAAATGAGATATCATATCTTACCTCACTTATCCTATCCTTCCACTTGAGAATGATCCGACGACTGATAGGAATTCGGGTTTGATATGACGGTTGACGAGTATTCGGATAATCGAGAACTCAAAATTTTTTCTTATCCTGTCCTTCCACTCAAAAGTGATCCAACGGTCAATGTGGACTCTTCGAAGAAGATTAACGATCGACGAGGATTGCAGAACCACAACTTGCGAGTGATTTAAATTGATGCCCAAACTCCGCAATTTGAAGTTGTGCGTTATTGGTGAGTCAACCACAATCGTCAATATTTGAATCTATAATATATGACGGTACTGACTAATTGCGGGATTAGAAATAGCATGATGTTTAATTGTCCTTTCAATCTCTGCAATCTATCCCTGTCGTTGATCTGGTGATTGCACATCCGATGGCCACAACTCAATCCAACTTAATCTGATCTTTTGTTGGATCAACAACAGTCGTTGATATTTGAGTCTATTAGATATGACGATCTAGACCAATTGTGGGATTGGAACTAGTGAGTCGTTTAATTATCCTTCTGATATCCACAATCTATCCCTGTCGTTGATCTAGCGATTACGCATCTAACAGTCACAACTTATTATGTCTTAAACTGATCATTTTTTGGATCAACCACAGTCGTCGATATTTGGGTTTATTATATCTGACGGTCTAGACCCATTGCGAGATTGGAACTAGTGAGTCGTTTAATTCTCCTTCTTATCTCTGCAATCTATCCCTGCCATTGATCTGGCTTGCAGATCTGATGGTCACGATTCTCCAATGGTCCTCAAGCCCACAGTCACTCATATGACCGATGTCTGTAATATGAGATGGTCAACACGGTCAATTTCTTGATTGGATGGTTGTTAAGGCTTCTCGCTCTGATCAGATGGCTATTGAGGATTCTCACTCTGATCTTATGCTTTTCCTTCCGAGATTTGATCTCTACATTTGCTAACCCTCCTGATATTTTATCATAGGAACTTTGTTGATCCTATCGTGATCAACAATAATCATGAATTTATTCATAATGTTCGCTTCTTCTGCTAACTGGTATACTGTGCAATGCACTCTTCCTTTTGAGATTTGATCTTCATTTTCTTCTATACTGTGTTTTCCTTTTTGAGATTTGATCTTCATACTATTCGCTTCTTCTGCTAACTAATATATTGTTGACACCAATGAAAATATCATCTATAGTAAATCACAATGATAATTCATCATAAAAACAAATCATCACATGGACTGTTGACATCAATGACAATATGTACAACAGTGTTCGGGTCGAAAAGGAAGGCATCCAATTAATTGGGAAAACAATAGGAAGTGTGTGGGGAATGTGTCAGGACATTGGCTAGAATTCCAACTTATGGATGGTGAGATACATGACTGAGATAAAGAGAATTTTGTAATTCAATGCAAGATGCATTGAATAAATATGCATTGAAAATTGCACTCATGCATAGTAAGTGATAGATTTGTATACTTGAATGCATTTGTTGAATGTGTTTTGTAAGTACATGCATATATATTATTGCATGGAAATAATTGTTACTAACAATTATAATGTTGTTAACTCATGAAGTTAAGGAAATTTTAGGAGTTGTTAGATATTGCAACAAAAAAGTTGCAAGTCAAGTAGTCACGTAAGCATTGACTACAAAAAAAAATTATGTTCAAAAAAGAAGAAGAGAGAGAAGTAATGAACTTACAGATATTAATTATGAACATGCATATGCATAGAATGATGAGTCATTCTATTTTATTAAATTGTTTGGTAATTATGTTTGAATTGCTAGGTGTAGGAAATTCTAAGATCACTACATATGGTTTATTACATATTACAATTGAATTATGATGTACAGGAAACACTGACAATTGTTGGTTGTATGAAAGAGGAATTGGAAAATTGGTATGAAGTTTGGTTCTTGTGGAAAACCACAAGGAAGGTTGCACTCCTAGTATGGAAAAAGACAAGAAGAATTATGAAATAGGATCTCATGTTTTGGGGAAAATTTGAATTCCCTTTTGGAACTAATTTTGAGTTCCTAAATGAATTCTTTTATGTTCTCTCATGATAAATGCATGTGGGTGATGTAGATGAGATGATATTGATTAAAGTTAGAATGTTGACTACAAAGAGTAGCTTGGGAAAGATGTTGATTGGAGACAACAAATCTTACCCTGTGGATCCCCGATGGATCTGGGTGTGTGTACACTTCTCCTTGGGTTTCCTTGGAGAAGGTTGGATCCCTAGAGGGACAAGTGTGGGGATAGGTTCCTTGGTATGAGGCCTGGAGGGTACCTGGAGACCTATGAGGTCAATTGGAACTCCTGGAGCCACGATGCTCTAAGACTTCATGTTCGGCCTATGATGGAGACCTAAAAGGAAGGTGCATACTACCCTGGGTTGTACAGGAATGTTGGGAATGAGAGACTATTAGTGGGAGTGCTACTGAGGTTGAGTAACTTGGCCTCGACCATGTTGATATGGATTGTGGACCATGGCTATCTTGGGAAGCCATTTCCCCAATGGATTCACAACCCTGCTTAGCGGTGGAAGGTCTTCTCAATCAAAAGATAAGTATCAATTCTCTATTCATTGTATGATGTGTATCTTGTATATAGGTTATAATGTTACTAGAATTGCATGTATGTTCTAACGTTTCTTCTGAATGAATAGGTTTATGAGAAGAGTGTTTATGTCTGTGGAGTCATAGCCCCTATTGAGAGTTTATCAACCATGAGATCTAAGGTTGGGTGGAACGTCGTGGATCTACAACCAGTCAGTGCTTTCAATGAGGTTTAATTGAAGCATATAATAAGGAACAATGAGTTGAATGATTTCCTGAAGTAGCTCTATGGAATAGAGCAATTGAATTTCAGCTGCAGAATGAACACCAGAATTGGTGCTTGAAAGTATAGCACCAGGTGGATAACATGATTCCAATAACTAAAGCTTGGGCAATTGGTTTGGACAGTTTGTTGTCATTGATGTCAACTCTTGGAGAGTGATTGTTGGACCTCGATCAAGTTTTGAGGAAACCTTGGTCAGATTTTCCCCACTTTTGGACTTTGGGATGATGGTCGAAAATGGAGCTCCCAGGCGGAGCTGAGATCGCGGATCTCACCCAATTTTGAGGGTTATGTGGACCCAGTAAGGGGTTCTCCAGGGTTTTTGTAATGGGTTTATGGGATGTTGGCCCATGGGTTTTCCCATGTTTAGGCCTTAATGTAAGGGTTTGTAAAAGTATAAATAAAGAAGAAAGTATTGTAGAAATAGAGAGGGAAGGGAATGTAGTTCTGTGTGAAAAGCATTGCTTTGTGCAAAGGAATGTATGCACGTTAAGTCTCTGTGCTCGATAGAGAGTTGGCTTTGTGCCTTGAACTAGTTTTGGAAGGAGGATCTGGTGCTTAGTGCGTAGATCTCCTGTCTATTGTGAAGCTTGAATCTGTGGCTTAGTGCATAGGAGTGAATGAATGTAATATTTAGACGAATAATAAAGAGACGAAGAGGTTGGTGGATGTACCCCACACTTGGGTGAACCACGTATATCTGGTGTCTTATGGTTTTCTTTGTGCTATGTTATTTATGAATCTTCTTAGTTCTTTGATTATAATGTATAATAGATAGATCTTTGGTTGTTGAAGTGCTTTACTTGTGTTGATAAATGATAGGTTTAATCTATAATGCTAAGTTCTAAGTACTCATGGTATATTATCATTTGTTACTGCGTTGATCTATCTTTGTGCCTGCAGAGTTAATAGGGTTAGTAAACTAATGTATGTCACTTCTTAAGAGTTAACCGAATATCCCACAGAGTATTTTTTATCACATATATGTATCCCAGCTTGGTTACATACACTTGTGTCCTGTAACCCCCCCTACTTCTACCTCGTATGAGACTTCTCCTGCTTCGTAGGTTTTTTCGAAAGGGATGGTGGTCGGGGTTTTGTTGGTGCGTTGTTAAGCGTTGAACCCTAGGTCTTCCCCTGTTCCAACAAATGGTTCTGCTACCGGGACCTGAAACTGTGATTGTTGGGAACTGAAGTAAAGTAAAAGAGAATCTTTGTGCATAGATATGTTGATGAAGTGCACAATACTCTACTTGACTTGCAAAGCTTTGTGCTAAGAAATAAATCTGATCTAAATAAAAGGGGTAAGATCCTAAAAGAAGTAAAGCTTTCTGATTTGACAAGAGTAAGATAAGTGAAATTTTTTGTTTTGAAAGAATGAACTTAAGTATATTTAATAGATTATGTCCTACTCTGAAGGCTAGGGCGCAGTTGAAACAAAGAGTTGATTTGAATAAATATAATGGAAATAAAGAAATATATGTTATTACTATGCATAGAAATATTTTTTGGACTAATAAGTGGATGCAGGAACCTAGAAAGAATTTTTACAGATTGCAGGTCCAACACTATGATCCTAGGGGAAGTGCACAGTACATAAAAGGTTGGGGAAAATTTAAAAGAAAATGAGGATTAAATTTGTGTTATAAGTGCAGAAGACCAGGACATATTGCTAAGGAATTCCCTGGCACAGGTTATATTTGTCTTTGTTGTAAGATTGTTGGTCATGAGGTTGAGGATTTACCAAGGATGATTGCTAACGTTGAAGGGATGAACATAAGGAAAGAAAACTATGAAGAAATTCAAGAGACTAAGGGTGTGTTAGGAATTCATAAAGAGAAAGAATTGGAGGAAGTTTAGATTATGTTATTACAGTTGAAGGAAATGATGGATGTTCATAAAGATGTCAGTTTACCAGAGATCCTAAAATAAAAACAGTGCATAAGTGAAAGAATATAAGACTTCGACATAGACTATGTCTTGGATGAGGAAACACAAGTGAATATTATGACAGAAGAAACTTGGGAAATTTTGGGAAAGCCTATTGTGGTACCTGTTATTGCACAATTTGTAGTTAGGATAATGGATTGATAAAACAGAGGTCAAACTAGCATAACTGAACCAATCCCACCCACTATCACCTCGATGGGAAGGTTATTTCTATTTAGGGAAGTAAGGCCCAGGGGAGACGTCCCCGGTGACCTGGGGTTTTGAGAAGGGAAAAGGCTTAGAAAGGCTAAGTGATATTAATCCCCCTCACAAGTCACCACCTGATCAGAAAGTATGTCTTATAGCCAATAAATATAACTAGAAGTAGTAACCAAGAAGTATCCTTTCCTGAGAACAAAGCAACAATGAAAATATATGTGCAAGCTTGCTTGCTGGTTAGTACTTCATATAATCAATGACTTTATGATAATAAACAATTGATAAACAATATTATTGATGAAGCAAATCAAATATGTACAATGGCAATGATTACAATATCACTTCAAAATAAATGCTAATGGAAATCAATGTAGCAATATCAACACTTTAGAAACAATGCCTTAGCCAACCATTCAATTTCTTTAAAGATGAAATAAATGTTGCATATATATGTTTATATCACAATAAGATAACATCATCACTAGGGTTCGTAGAATTAGTATAGGCTAGGGTTAGTAATGGTTAGGGTTTGTTCAAAGTATTCGAAGTTTTTAGGATCAAGTTAATCAACACACAAAGCCTTAGATCAGTGCGCTCCTAGGGTATATGGAGTTAAAAAGAGGACACAAGGGATGAAGGAATAAGTGAAGATGATGAAACTAAAGACAAGAGAGTTAAAATTTGAGGCGTTTCTATGGAAAGGCCCAAAATATGCAACCATAGAGGAGAGAGGCTCACTTTGGTGTAGAAAAACCTAGGCCTTCGTGCTCTCTCCTCCTTCTTTAGCTCAATGGAAAAAACGACTAGCTCAAAATATGATTGATCTAAGACAAGAGAGTTTGAAAGTGACATGTTGCTAGAGCAAGGCTTCACTAGTCAAACCCTAGGGAAAGATGGCTCACCAGGTGTAGGCTACCCTAGGCCTTGATGCGTCTCTCTCATTCTTATCTCAACAAAGGTAAAACGGCTAGGCTAGAAAGAAAGAATAGAGTGTTTCTAAGGAAAGGCTCTATCTTACTTCAATAAATAAAATGGCTTGAAACCTTGGCAGGGACATGAGACAAGGACCTTCAATGTGTTCTTGTCACCTAGGGTTTGAATCAGAAAATTATAATAATAAATGCAAGAAAACAACACTACAACCATTCAATCAAGAAGTTTTGCAGAAATTCACTTACATTTAACCAATAAATCACATAGCAAAACCGTAGTTGTAATACCTTCCACCAAGAGAAATGCCAAAATGCCAATAAAAAATCTTCCTTCAACAAGTGTGCCTCAATCTTTTAGCCAATAACCCTAAGAAGGACACAAATTTAAGACCTCACTAATGAGTGAGTGAGAGATGATGTAAAAATGAGAGTAAAAAACCCTCAATTTATATAGTACAATGACCTAAATTTACGTTTTAGGTCATGAAAAGGCCGACAAGGAAAAAATACTAAAATCATATTGTTTTACAATAAATGTTTGAAAATTAAAACCTAATCAAGCAATAGAGAGATGTCATCCCCTTTCTATGGTGACGTTATCCCCTTTTAGGGAAAATGCAACCTCCTGGAGAAAAACTTTAGCCCTCCTTGGGTTTCTCCAAGATTCCACACGTGCCAAAAATACCATATCTACCTCCCAAGACATCCATACTACTAGGGTGACGACACAAGATTCCTGGGAGACATCCTGGGCCTTCCAAGGCCAGCGTTCCTGTGGAGAGGGCTCAACCCCCCTAGGTACAGGTATGCTCAGCTGCCTCTGGTGGATTCTTTTTCTCTTCCCTGGTACAAATGCTTTTCCCTGTATTTGCCCCCTTTTGGGGTCTCAACATCCATCAGGTGGGCTCTTAAGCCCCATGGAGGTCCAAACTAATCATCTCCCCATGTGTACCTATCCATCAATACCTTTTTGTTGGGAATGATCCTACACATCAACAGCTACACCCTCCATGGGATCATAAGTCACAGGGATCATAGCAATTCCAAACACATCTAATCAACAATATTTATTAAACATGTGGATAAAACCCATTTAACCCAGTCTAGTGATCAAAAAGATTATACAAGTCTGTAATACAAGTTTGGGGAAATTGATAGGATGTCCTATTGGGCTAGTGTCTAGTGGTAGAGGGATGTTTCTAGAAAAGATTAAATCCAAGTCATGCAGGTGGGTGAGGTGGATGGGGATGCCTGGGAAAAAGGTGTAGTAATAGAAAGGATGGCTTACCAGTGTGTGCCTCTGTGGAGGGTGAGATGCACCTATCATGGATGCAAATATTTCCAAGCCCACTCATGCCTTTTAATCTTCATTTTTTCCAAGATTAAAATCAAAGGAAACTGCCCTGGCTTGGTGACCAGTGGTGGAAACTTTAGCCACAAAAATTTTGCGGAAATGAGAAGGTTGGATCGTGATGAGACCCCCTTTCTCTTGGTTATTCCACCAAGAGCCACTACCCTAGCATCATGACAAGATGTTGGTAGTTTCATACCGCTAGATGCTCATAGAAATAATAGGTCGGCTCGTGATGAGACCTCCTATCCTTTAACCAGGTCTTGTCTTATTGTGTTTTATCTTTTTTATTGCTTTTTCTCTCAAGAATTTGTTAAGGGGCATTGCCCTGGCTTTGTGACCAGAAGTGAAAATGTTACCCACAAGTACTTTCACAAAAATGACAAGGTTGGCTTGTGATGAGACCCCTTTTATCTTTTCCATGCTACCAACAACCACTACCCTGGCATGGTAACCAGATGTTGGTAGTGTCATACCATTAGATAACTATGGACCTAATGAGCTGGCTCGTGATGAGACCCCCCATCCCTCAACTAAGTCTTGATTTATTTTTCTATGGGTCCCTTTGTTTATTGTTGAGAATCCTTTTATTTCTTTCTCGGGGATCCCTGGGTCAAGCATCTTGAGGTTTTATTCTTACGCTTTTATTGTTAGATACATTTACCCCCCAGGCCTTTAGCCCATTCTTCCCACAAGGTAAGGTACAACCCCTGAATGATCAACCCTATGCCCAGACCAAGGTAATAGGATGGGTGAGAGGGATACAATATGGAAAGTGGTATGTGTGATGGGAATGGATGATGGCTCTTCAAAAATCCCCCCCAGTGGCAACTCAAAAATTATGGACATAATATTTCTAGGGCACCCTGTCATTCCCTAGACATGGTCAAGTGGAAAAGCATAAGATCCAAGAACTTGTTAGAAACAAAGGAATCAAATGAAATATTCAAAGGTTTTGAGGATCAAAGTGACACATACCATGATACCCGGACTCATTACCTCATGGAGAAAGAACCATCTCTGATGTAGGACCAAGCTGAAGGTGATGGATGTTGTTGTTGTTGCTGACAAGGTGAAGGTGTTGAAAGGGAGAAAACATGGGCCCTCTAGAGCCATGCTCAAGATGATCTAGCTCTCGATACTCCATGTCTAGGACCTATGGGCCTCAAGACATAATCTCCTAGTTATCCCTGAAAGTGGGGGATAACATCTGGTTCCAACTTGGGGAAATGTTCTCACCATAGAGCGCACCTTTTGGGGTGGTGATACCACCCCAGCATATATATAAGAATGGGCAAAGCATATCGAGGTTTTATTCTTATGCTTTTATTGTCAGATACTTTTACCCCTAATGCCTTTAGCCCATTCTTCCCACAAGGTAAGGTACAACCCCTGAATGATCAACCATATGCCTAGACCAAGGTAATAGGATGGGTGAGCGGGATACAATATGGAAAGTGCTATGTGTGATGGGAAGGGACGATGGCTCTTCAAAAAGCCCCCCCAGTGGAAACTCAAAAATTATGGACATAATCTTTCTAGGGAACCCTGTCATTCCCCAGACATGGTCAAGTGGACAAGCATAATATCCAGGCACTTATTAGAAACAAAGGAATCAAATTCACATATTGAAAGGTTTTGAGGATCAGAGTGACACATACCATGATACCGGGACTCATTACCTCATGGAGAAAGAACCATCTCTGATGCAGGACCACTGATGCAGGACCAATATAAAGGTGATGGATGTTGTTGTTGTTGCTGACAAGGTGAAGGTGTTGAAAGGGAGAAAATATGGGCCCTCCAGAGCCATGCTCAAGTCGATTTGGCTCTCAGTACTCCATGTCTAGGACCTGTGGGCCTCGAGACATAATCTCCTAGTTATCCCTGAAAGTGGGGGATAACATGTGGCACCAACTTCGGGAAATGTTATCACCATAGAGCACACCTTTTGGGGTGGTGATACCACCCCAACAT
>SNQJ01S0017660.1:21113-69967 GCA_010110895.2 Picea sitchensis | reverse complement strand
AACTAAAATAAAGAAATCGTAAGTGTGAATGTGAAAGAAAACTATTCTAACATGCAATGCATATGGTATAATACAATGAAAGCAAAATGCCTACCTACTTACCTGTACTTACCTGTGAGGTTAGGTTCCCCCATCTTGGTGATGTTTGAGGAGGTTCTCGTTGATCGGTAATGGACACCTTCTTCCTTCCAAAGTGGACAAGTAGTATGAGTCATCAATCGATTCTCTTCCAACTTTGAAAGGTCTGAGCCAGGATTGAGTGATTCCTTTGACATTAGTTGTCTCTCCCTTCTAGGTATCCCACATCCACACTATGTTCCCTTCCTTGTACTTTCTTATATTATATTTGGTTGTTCTTTGAACAAACCTGGTGTATTGTGCAGAGGGAGGGGGTGGAATTATGTAGTAAAGACTTCTTGCTGGGACAATTGAATCAGTATGTCACTTTCTCATGTTTTTAATAGCTTCACGGTCCCAACTTCCTTGTATTTATATTTGTCTAAGAGATTTTGATATTCCTCTTTCTTGGGCCATTGAATCTGGTAAAAATCTTCCTCTGTTGTAAAAGGTATATCATTTGGATAAAACTCATGAAGAGTTTATATGATTTGGTCATGTTCTGTGTTATATTTGATGGGATCACTAGGATCTTGCACATGAGTTGTAGTCATAGGAACATTCATGAGATGACCAATAGTTCCATCTTTAAAAGGTATATTCACATAAGTGAGGTCCATCTCAAGGGTACCTCCTAGTTTTGAGGAAAACTTCCTAGACAATAACATCCCCCACACATATGGGACATCCACGACCACTATGTCTATGTGGATGATCTTCTTGGGGTGCTCTTTAAGGAAAGTTTTGACATTCTCAATCACCCCATGTGTGGGTATGGCTTTAGATTCAAAGCCACACACATTTCTGTAAGGTCGTGTGACTTTCAAACCTACTTGTTGCATGACCTTGAGGGACATCATGTTAGCATCGACCCCTGAATCTAGCATGCAATTGTTGAGGCTCTTGTTATTCATTATAAAGGCCATGAAGAAGGGGAGATGTTCATCGTATTAGACCCTGAAGTGATCGGATTGCAACATGATAGGAGGGTCCATGGGTCCATTTGATCCTTGGAAAAAGTTGTCAATTTGTTCTTTGAAAGATGGCACCTTAATGACTTCTTTCAGGGGGATGGTTACATGCATCTTGGATAGTGCCCCTTCAACATCAAAGTTCAAGTTAACCCTTTCAGTTTTGGATGTCTTAGAAAGAAGTATATCCAAAGTTTGGGGTTTTTTTTGGGCTACCAAAGGAATTGTAGAGGTAGGTTGGTTCAACTTATTTCTTATATACACCTGCAACTCTTTTTTTTTCAACTTGTCTTTTGATTCCCAGTCTAGGTTGTTTATTATTTCCATTCTATCCAACCTAGCTGCTTCTTTCATGAACTCCCGATTCTCTTCAGCGATGATATTTATTTGAGAGAATTCTATGATATGGACTATATTGTTCACTTGTTGTTGGCCATCATTGTTATAAGGACATTCATGCTTCCAATGTGCTTCACCACATTGTAAACACCAAGGATTTTCATCCACAACATTGGTAGGATCTAAGGTGTTTTGAACCTTTTGGTCATTCTTTTGTTTATAGAATTGGTTCCCCTTTTGTAATTGACCTTTGTACGGGACCCTAGTTTCTTGGCTCTGTGATATTTCCAAGTTGACAATTATACTCATCATTAGCTCTTGATTTTTTATCATGCCATCCATAGTAGCTTGTAGTTTTTCCATGCTGGCACAAAGGTCAAAAGTGGGCTCAGCGTTGTGAACTATATTTGGTTTAGTATCCATCTTTTCCCTTGGATTTGTGAAAGGCTCAATTTTATATGAATGGAGATTTCCTTCAATCTTGGTAGCCAATTCTTGAGCTTCTTGCATCGTTTGGAGATTTTTATCTCTGACTAGGTATCCTAGTTGACTAGTGAAAGACTTGGTATAGATGTAGACAAGGTAATGTTTGGTTAGATAATGGCTCACAGGGATTTTTTGCAACGAGGTTTCAAACCTAGTGTGAAATTCTCGAATGGATTCATTCCCATGTTTCCAAAGGGAATTCAACCTAGTAAGAAGCATGTTGGGGTCTTATTTGATACTCCATCTCTTAAGAAAGGATTCTTATAATTTGTCCATGGTTTTAATGTTTCCATCGGGAAGAATAAGATACCAACATATTGAAGCATCAAGAAGGGTAGTGGAGAACAATTTCATAACTAGGTCTTCATCATCATCACTAACGGGGTGAAGCTGAAAAAATGCCCAAAAATTGCTCATGTGATCTATATTTGGTTTAGTATCCATCTTTCCCCTTGGATTTGTGAAAGGCTCAATTTTAGATGAATGGAGATTTCCTTCAATCTTGGTAGCCAATTCTTGAGCTTCTTACATCGTTTGGAGATTTTTATCTCTAACTAGGTATCCTAGTTGACTAGTGAAAGACTTGGTATAGATGTAGACAAGGTAATTTTCGGTTAGATGATGGCTCACAGGGATTTTTTGCAACAAGGTTTCAAACCTGGTGTGAAATTCTCAAATGGATTCATTCTCGTGTTTCCAAAGGGAATTCAACCTAGTAAGAAGCATGTTGGGGTCTTCTTTGATACTCCATCTCTTGAGAAAGGCTTCTTCTAATTTTTCCATGGTTTTATTGTTTCCATCGGGAAGACTAAGATACCAACGTCTTGAAGCATCAAGAAGGGTAGTGGAGAACAATTTCATAACTAGGTCTTCATCATCATCACTAACAGGGTGAAGCTGAAAAAACGCCCAAAAATTGCTCATGTGCTCTTCATCACTGATTGCATCAGTACCAGTTAAATTAGGCAACCACTTCTCATACTTAGGTGTCATTTTCCTAGGATAGCCTGGTATGGCTGACATGTCTAGTGGCTTGAAGAGACTAGATGACCATTGTCCTTGATTATTTCCTAGGTTCGGTGCATTGGTCTGAGTTATTATGCTAGACATGGTGTTTAAGGGAAGATTTCCTCCGAAAAGTGATTTTACAATAGGACAGTTTCAGGGAGGCTTCCTTATGAAATATTGAGGAGGGTTATTGTACCTCCTTTTTGTTTGTTGAGTCACCATATAATTTGCTTGAAACTATAAAAGGAGAAGGGAAAACACCCTAAGTGGAGTCACCAGGTAAGCTTGTAAGATAAAGACTCTAAAGGCAAGCCTTACAGAAAAAGTGTCGTCTTGAAGAAGGTTTGACTCAGTGTTCCCCAAAAACGGTGCCAAAATGTTATCTCATAGTTTGTAGTTAGGATAATGGATTGATAAAAAAGAGGTAAAAGTGGCATAATTGAACCAATCCCACCCATTGTCACCTCAATGGGAAGGTTCTTTCTATTTAGGGAGGTAAGGCCCGAGGAAGACGTCCCCGGTGACATGGGGTTTTAGGAAGGGAAAAGGATTAGAAAGGATAAGTGATATTAATCCCCCTCAAAAGTCACCACCTGATCAGAAATTATGGCTTATACCCAATAAAGATAACCGAAAGTAGTAACCAAGAAGTATCCCTGCCCGAGAACAAAGCAACAATGAAACTATATGTGCAAGCTTGTTTGTTGGTTAGTACTTCATATAATCAATGACTTTCTGATAATAAGTAATTGATAAACAATATTATTGATGAAGCAAATCAAAGTTGTACAATATCAATGATTACAATATCACTTCACAATAAATGCTAATGGCAATCAATGTAACAATATCAACCCTTTAGAAACAATGCCTTATCCAACCATTAAATTGATTTAAAGATGAAATAAATGTTGCATATAGATGTTTATAGCACAAGAAGATGACGACAACACTAGGGTTAGTAATGGTTAGGGTTTTCTCAAAGTATTTGAAGTTAGTAGGATCAAGTTACTCAACACACAAGGACTTAGACCAGTGTGCTCCTAGGGTATATGGAGTCAAAAAGAGGATGCAAGGGCTAAAGGAATAAGTGAAGATGATGAAACTAAAGACAAGAGAGTTAAACTTTGAGGTGTTTCTATGGCAAGGCCCCAAAGATGAAACCCTAGGGGAGAGAGGCTCACTTTGGTGTAGAAAAATCTAGGCCCCAGTGCTCTCTCCTCCTTCTTTAGTTTAATAGAAAAAACGGCTAGCTCAAAAGATGATTAATCCAAGACAAGAGAGTTTGAAAGTGACGTGTTGCTAGAGAAAGGTTTCACCAGTCAAACCCTAGGGAAAGACGCCTCACCAGGTGTAGTATACTCTAGGCCTTTATGCATCTCTCTCCTCCTTATATCAACAAAGTTAAAACGACTAGGCTACAAAGAAAGAATAGAGTGTTGCTAAGGCAAGGCTCTATCTTACTTCGGCAAATAAAATGGCTTCAAACCTTGGCAGGGATGTGAGACAAGGACCTTCAATGTGTGCTTGTCAACTAGGGTTTGATTCAGAAAATTATAATAATAAATGCAAGAAAAAAACACTACAACCATTCAATCAAGAAGTTTTGCAGAAATTCATTTACATTTAACCAAGAAATCACATAGAAAAACCCTAGTTGTAATACCTTCCACAAAGAGAAATGCCAAAATTCCAATAAAAAGTCTTCCTTCAACAAGTGTGACTCAATATTTCAGCCAATAACCCTAAGAAGGGCGCAAATTTCAGACCTCACTAATGAGTGAGTGAGACATGATGAAAAAAAGAGAGTAAAAAACCCTCAATTTATACAATACAATGACCTAAATTTACCTTTTAGGTCATGAAAAGGCTGACAAGGCCAAAATACTAAAATCATATTGTTTTACATTAAATGTTTGAAAATTAAAGCCTAATCAAGAAATAGAGAGATGTCATCCCCTTTCTAGGGTGACGTTATCCCCTTTTAGGGAAAATGAAGCCTCCTGGAGCAAAATGTTATCCCTCTTGGGCTTCTCCAAGCTGCCACACATGCCAAAACTGCCATATTTGCCTCCCAATACGTCCATACTGTTTGGGTGATGTCATGGGATTCCTGGTAAATGTCCCGGGCCTTCCAAGGCCATCGTTCCTATGGAGAGGGCTCAACCCCCCTAGGTACAGGTCTGCTCAGTTGCCTCTAGTGGATTCTTCTTCTCTTCCCTGGTACAAATGCTCTACCCTGTCTCTTCCCCCTACTAGGTTCTCAACATCCATCGGGTCGGCTCTTTATCCCCATGGAGGTCTGAACTGATCATCTCCCCATGTGTACCTTTCCATTGGTACCTGTCTGTCGGGCATGATCCTACACATCAACAACTACATCCTCCATGGGCTCATAAGTCATAGGTATCATAGCAATGTCAATCACATCTAATCATCAATATTTATTAAACATGTGCATAAAACCCCATTACCCTAGTCTAGTGCTCAAAGATATTATACAAGTATACAATACAAGTTTGGGGAAATTGACAAGACGTCCTATTGGGATAGTGTCTAGTGGTAGAGGGATGTTTCTAGAAAATATTAAATCAAAGTCATGCATGTGGGTGAGGTGGATGGGGATGCCTGGGAAAAAGGTGCAGTGATAGCAGGGATGGATGACCAGTGGGTTCCTCTGTGGAGGGTGAGCTACACCTGTCATGGATGAAAATATTTCCAAGCCCACTCATGCCTTTTAATCTTCATTTTTTCCAAGATGCTAATCAAAGGACACTTCCCTGGCTTGGTGACCAATGGTGGAAACGTTAGCCACAAACATTTCGCGGAAATGAGAAGGTTGGCTTGTGATGAGACCCCCTTTCTCTTGGCTATGCCACCAAGAGACACTACCCTGGTGTGGTGACCAAATGCTAGTAATTTCATACCACTAGATGCTCATGGACCTAATAGGTTGACTCATGATGAGACCTCATATCCTCTAACTAGGTCTTGTCTTATTGTTTTTTATATTTTTTATTGTTTTTTCTCTCAAGAAGTTAGTCAAGGGACAATGTTACCCACAAGTAATTTCATAGAAATGAGAAGGTTGGCTTGTGTTGAGACCCCCTTTCTCTTGGCCATGCAACCAAGAGCCACCACTCTGGTGTGGTAACCAACTGCTGGTAGTGTCATACCGTTAGATACCCATGGACCTAATGAGATGGCTCGTGATTAGACCCCCCATCCCTCAACTAGGTCTTGATTTATTTTTCTATGGGTCCCTTTGTTTCTTGTTGAGAAGCCTTTTATTGCTTTCTCAGGGATCCCTGGGTGAAGCATCTTGAGGTTTTATTCTTAGGATTTTATTTTCATCTACTTTTAGCCCCGAGGACTTTAGCCCATTCTTCCCACAAGGTAAGGTACAACCCCTGAATGATCAACCCTATGCCTAAACCAAGATAATGGGATGGGTGAGCGAGAAACAAGATGGAAAGTGGTATGTGTGATGGGAATGGACGATGTCTCTTCAGAAATATCCCCCAGTGGAAAATCAAAAACTATGTACAAAATCTTGCTAGGGCACCTTGTCATTCCCCATACATGGTCAAGTGGATAAGCATAAGATCCAAGAACTTGTTATAAACAAAGGAATAAAATGCACATATTCAAAGGTTTTGAGGATGAGAGTGACACATACCATGATACCTGGAATCATTACCTCATGGAGCAAGAACCATCTCTGATGAAGGACCAAGCCGAAGGTGATGGATGTTTTTTCTACTGCTGACAAGGTGTAGGCACTGAAAGGGAAAAAATATGGGCCCTCCAGGGCCATGCTCAAGTTGATCTGGCTCTCGGTACTCCATGTCTAGGACCTGTGGGTCTCAAGACATAATCTCCTAGTTATCCCTAAAAGTGGAGGATAACAATACCTTCATTGGAAGGATCATCTTGTTTAAAGGTAAGATGATAACTTTATGTGGAAGAGTAACTAATATACCTATTATTGTTCAGGGAACATCGACTGAAGAAGAATTTGAAGTCATGAAGTTTGTTGTGGACAACACCCCTTTCCCTCTATTGTTAGGAAAGACTTGGATTGGAAAGGATCAGATTAGAAGGAAAACAGAGGAAGAAGCTACATAAAAGAAAAAGCAAGAACTAAGGGATTCCATAGCTAGAAAAATAGACCGACTAATAGAAGAAAGAGAGGATAAGTCGAAGCAACATAACAAAGTAACAACGCGGGAGGGACATAAAGCAAGAGAATTAGTTGTCAAGGTTGAAAGAATGCAAGAAGGGTTGAAGGACCTATCTATTCCAGAAAAAAGTATATCCACCCAAGAAGTGTTAAGAAAAGGGATATTAACTTCAGACCCTTTGAGGGCACATCAACAGTGCGAAGCCACTACACTAGGGGAAGATAAGAATAAAAATGGAAAGAGGATTCCAAAAACAATTAGAGAGACTCAAATAACAGGAAAGAAGGAAATAAATCTCAATAAAAATAAGGCTACGATGGAAAATCTACGAGAATCTACAAAGACCAGATGGAAGACTTCGCAGACTGGAACTTCCCAGGAGGCAGGTTTGTAGGATTTGAACCTCTCTAGAACAACAGGACCATGTAGAATTGGACTTCTCCCAGGCAAAGTTATATGACTGTTGGAGGTGCCCCGACCATTAGAATGACGCACCAGAATGGTTAGAAAATGCATTTATGTCTTGATGGACCACTTTTAGACATTGAGACCGCACCATAACGAACAGATTTACATTGATGGAAGCATTTCTTGGCCATTGGAAGATCCATTACGGTTCCCTGCTTATTTAATTTGTTAGTCGTTGCACCGGGACCACTTTTTTCTACCCATGATAGACTAAGATAAATAGAGAATTTTCCAAGTGTCTAGCTATGTTATCTGAAACTAGACCCCGCATGTCCATTTGTCTACCCCACCTATCTGCTTGCCTACCCCACCTGTTTGTTAAAAAATAGAATGTCGAGTGAACCTAGTGAGTTGTAGAAGTTTTTTGAGGAAGTCCTTAAGAAGATAATGGCCAATAGACCGATATCTGAAGTTGTTCAGGCATCATTGACCAGGGGACTGCATGCTTCCCCTTCGAATGGACGTCGTTTTGGCTGTTTCAACCTTGTGACTGAGAAACGAAGTAAGCACCGCAGTGATTTGGCTAATGTGAAGCAGATCCTATTGATCCTACCTGAGTATATCCCACCTTTGTCTGGAATTTTTAACCACAAAATCATCCCCTGAGATTTTGAGTACGCTGTGTTCACTGTGTACATTTTGAAAGGAATCCGCATAGTCGAGAGTCAGTTAGGATAGATCTCGCTATTAAAGAACACCGACTTCAATTTAGGAGACATGAATAACTATTCTATGTTATATCCCCACTGCTACTTGATGAAGACAACTGGGAAGAAGCCTTGCCTCATCTCCCAGCCATGGATTGAGGGGTTGGTGCAGTTCACTGTGTTGAATGTGATGAAGATCCTGCATTTTGGCCGCCACCAGGAGGTTAACGCTTGCGTTAAAACCCTCCTATCGTGATATCATGGCGAATACTTGTGTCTCGATAGAAGGATTACTATGGATCCAACATTGATCCACCGGATCACAAGCTTAAGTGTGAAGGGTCTCGATCCTCATTAGTTTTATCCATGGAAGGCCTCAGACCATTCACTGGTGCAGCGCATCAAGGAAGCTTATGGAGAATTAACGGAAAGTGAGGTTACAAGGTAGCCTCTATACGGGATGGCGCAGTGTGACTTGCTTTCCAACTCCTAGCTGGAAATATTGTAAGGAAGAACCACCCCACATAGGTCACTGGGTTCGTGGTGGACCTCGCAGGAAAATGTGTGGAGGGCATGTAGATGAACTGGGTGAACTACCTCGTCAATGATATAGAGAAGGATTGTCGTGAAGCCCAGGATTTGGGATATGAATTCCATTAGAGCTGGATGATCATTTTGATCACATTTTTCACTTGGAAAATGCCTGAAGGAGTCACCTTCCTAGAGATCGAACCCTCAAAGCCATTGGTCGCTCGATTTTCCACCCTCTGGTACACCGACAACATGACAAAGTAATGGAAATCCAATTCCATGTTTCATGCATACTACCAACAGTTAAAGGTCGCCATCAAATCATTTCTTCGGATGACACTATGCACCCTTCACCAATACCAACCAATAGCAAAGTTTCACCCTGATCCTCATTTTATCTACATCACCACGCGTAGAGATGAGAACCAGAAAGAATTGCAGTCATACTACAAGTTGAAGGATGATGACATGGAGCATATTACAAAGGAGTGGTCGGAGGAGTTTCTTGTACATGTCGTTGATGCAGAATTATCTAACATTGATGCCATAGGAAGCCCCATAGTTACAAGGGTCGAGCATGTCGAAAATTCCAGTGCGACGAAGAAGAATAAAAATAGGAGGAGGTCCAATATATAGAGAGCGATGAGGAGGACAACGATACTGAAGTTAATGGGTCTGACTCACCAGGAGGAGGAGAAGGCGAAGCAGAAGGACAAGGAGGAGGAGATGAGGTATAAGAAGAGAAAGGAGGAGGCAAATATACCACCCCTCCACTTGAGGATCCCCCCATTGGGATAATAGCACTACAAAAGAGGAAGGTTTCTCCAAAGAAACCCTCAGAAAGGAAGAAGACGCGTGCTAATAAGTCCCGGTTGGAGGCCACTCTCACTGCGGATGACATCAGTTTGGTCTGCGGAGCTATGGAGGATGCTTTCGAGGACATCTTGCAGAGATATGGAGAGAAGTAGGAGGATTTATATGGAAGGATCAAGAAGAAATTGAAGGAAGTACAACAAGATGTTTATTTGATCTACGCAGTACCCACTGTGCCTTCCTCATCACAAAATGAAAATTGGGGGATAATTGAGAAGAATGGTGGATGAAATAGAAGATCGGTTCCAAAGAGTCCAAGAAGAGAAGGAGAAGGATATAGAAGCCTTGAAACAGAACAAAGATGAAGTCTTAGAACAATTATGAGCAACACAGGACAATGTAGTAGCCCAGTAAAGTGAGAAAGTAGAGCTTTAGGTGAAGCTCCAGGAGGAAAAATCCCAGCTACATAGATAAAAAGAGAAATTGCTCATAGAGTGGGACTTGGTCAAAGAAACAATGAGTAAATCATGTCACTCTATGCCAGGCTTGGCACTGGAAGGGAAGGAGTCAGTCGAATATCAAATAGTGAAGCTTGTTGAGACCCTCTAGCAACTTCAGGCTAGGATAACAGAATTGGAGGCCCAAACAGTATCGAGCAACCCATAGGAGGTTCATGACCAAAGGGAGGAGACCTCTAAGAACATAGTAGTAAGGATAATAACCCTCACCTCAGAATGAAAATAGTTGAGTGATAGAAGCACACAAACATATGAATGCCTCACCGAGGATCCAGAGCTAAGGAAGCTGGAAGCACAGTTACAGGAGGCACAACAACAGGAATTTTCCATGGAGGCACAACTACAGGAATTTTCCGTGCAGGTGCAGATGAATCTTCTCATTTTGGTAGAAAGAATGAAAATATCCCAGGAGCAGCACGCTGTACAACAACATATCACTACCCTCTAGGGTAGGGTAATGGAAGTGACGCAGAAGCTACAACCTATGTAGGATGAAGCCTGCAAGGTGTTCAAATATATTGATGGACAAGGCTCGCAATTGGATCAAGTGGTTGCAATAGTAGAGAAGTTCCTTGAAAAAAGAATACAATCCAAGAGCTCATTGAGCATGAGGCTTAGGCAAAGCAGCAAGTCGAGGCAACTCGAATTACGCTCGAGGCCTTCGAAGTAGCATTGTCCGGACCTGAGTGACTTGGGACGAGTCACAGGTGAGTGTTGGGGGCCTGTTGGCCCTCGACCAAGTTTTGAGGAAACCTTGGTCAGATTTGGCCCACTTTTGGACTTCTACATGATGGTCGAAGATGGAGCTCCCAGGTGGAGCTGAGATCGTGGATCTCACCCAATTTTGCGGGTTATGTGGACCCAGTAAGGGGTTTTCTAGGGTTTTTGTAATTTGTTTATGGGATGTCATCCCATGTGTTTTCCCATGTTTAGGCCTTAATTTAAGGGTTTGTAAAAGTATAAATAAATAGTAAGGTATTGTATAAATAGAGAGGGAAGGGAATGTAGTTCTGTGTGAACAAAGTTTCTTTGTGCAAAGGAACGCATGTGTGTTAAGGCTCTGTTCTCAATAGAGAGTTGGCTCTATGAATTGACCTAGTTTTGGAAGGAGGATCTGGTTCTTAGTGCGCAGATATCTTTTCTGGTGTGAAGCCTGAATCTGTGGCTTAGTCCACAGGAGTGAATGAATGTAATATTCAGATGAATAATAAGGAGGCGAAGTGGTTAGTGTATGTAACCCCACACTAGGGTCAACCATGTATATCTGGTGTCTTATGGTTTTCTTTGTGCTATGTTATTTATGAATCCTCTTATTGATTTGATTATAATGTATAACAGATAGATCTCAAGTTGCTTAAGTTCTTTACTTGTGTTGATAAGTTCTAGGTTTAATCTATAATGCTAAGTGCTAATTACTCAGGGTATATTGTCATTTGTTATTATGCTGATATATCTTTCTGTCTGCAAAGTTAATAGGGTTAGTAAAATAATGTATGTCACTTCTTAAGCGTTAACCAAATATCCCGCAAAGTGTTTTTTTACCACAGATCTGTGTCCCATATTGGTTACAGACGCCTGCGTCATGTAACCCCCCCTACTTCTACCTCGAGTGAGACTTTGCTTGCTTCACATGTGTTTCCAAAAGGGCTGATAGTCGAGGTTCTATTGGTGCGTTGTTAAGTGTTGAACCTTGGGTCTGCCCCTGTGCCAACAGTGATCTTAGAGTTTGATGTCAAACATTGAAGAATTATGGTAGCCCCGACAGTGTGGTTTTGGTACCCAATGTTGAATGGAGAATATGGATAAAAAGGAGAATGTGAATGTAGGAAAGACCCTCATAGATGGATAGTACTCTTCATGTCATTTTTGGAGATATTCAAAATGCCACATGGTTCCTCATGGTTAGGGATATATGGACTTGTAAAGTTGGAAGCCCCAAAGAGTGGACAAGAAGCCTTTAGTTTGTTATAAGTCTTGATCAAAGGGGTAAATTTGTTGTAAAAAAGAAAAACCTAGAAGCCCTAAATTAAGTAGAGTTACCTACCACAAGTATATAAGCACCTCAAGGAGTCATTCACATGTAAACTTATAGACTTATTCATTTCTTATATTTCTTGCAATCTAGTGATCTTTTGTTAAGGATGTAGCATCATTTTCTAAGGTAGCAAAGAAGGGTCGACAACAAAAATCTCGGAGTTTCAAAAAATCCCTAGTTTCTGAGGTATACGTGAGTTTCAGGCCTGCAAGGGAGAATATGTATGCAAGATTCAGTGGAGGAAAGAACGTATATACGTGGGATGTAGAAGGGAAATTCATGTACATATGAAAATCTCATGAAAATTTGAATAGATGTTGGTACTAGGTCCTTAGATTCTGAAAGAAAGTTCACCGGTCGTCATTCTACAGGTTAAGGTCAGCTACAAAAGTTATTTTATGGTTATTGGTTTTTTTTATGATTAGATTTTCTTATGATGTTGTGAATGCTTGAGACATTCTTGGTATGGTTGGTATTGTACTTGGATATGGTATATGTTGATTAGTTGGTTGAGTGAAAAACACTCTCATGTATGGTAAAACATTGATATGGTTCTTATAGTTCACATCTTTGAGTTGCTTGTACATGGTTGAGGGTTATTCATGTTGTATGGTGACATATGTATGAGGGAAATGAATAAGGTATTTGAGTTGTTTCATTGATGATATGGTACATATCTGCACATGGTTGATGATATGATATATGGAACGGGTTGTACATGGTTTATTCTCTAGTTCATGATTCACTATTCATTGTTGATGTATCTTTTGGTTCATGATTGATGCATGAGATAGTATGTATATTGGTATACACTTGATGCATGGTATGGTACATGTTTAGTTGTTTTATGATCAAATACAGGTTGATGATACTGTGACAGAGACAATGATAGTTACAGTGATAGAGTTGTGGCAGTGACAAAGTTGTGAGAGTGTTAGAGTTGTGACAGTGACATAATTTTTGGCAGTGACAGTGGCAGAGTCTGTGACAGTTGGTATACATTTATATTTTAGGGCGGAAGGACAAGGCAAGGAAAGGTGGTTTTATCCACCTTTCCGTTGTAGTCGGATAACCTAGGGGGTTGTAGCATCATTCTGGTTGGATCCAGAGTATCAGGGAGTTGTATATTCCTTTAGGTTGGAGCCTGAAAATAAGGGGTTGGAGCCTCCTTCCAGTTGTAGCTGGAGAATCGGAAGTTGGTGCTTCCAATGAATGTTTTCTTTTGATAAGTATATAAAAAAATAATTATGTGGTTTTCTTCTATTTGGGTTTCCACATAAACGCTAGTGTACCGTGTATCTATTGTGATGTGATGTTGTTTATGTTTATACTATTTATGATCTATTGAAAGTTAAAGATAAATTGCTAAATATTGTTGAAGAATAAACTGAGGTTAAAGGAATAAAATTGCTTATTAATGATTCACCCCCCTCTTAGTAATCCAACAATTGGAATCAGAGTAGGTGCTTCAAGAAACAATATAACCATTGGAAGGAGATCATGGATCGTGATAGGATTTGGGTACCACAGTTTGATGGAGAGAACTATTCTTTCTAGAGAAAAATAATGAAGACTTATAAACAAGCACAAGGCTTCGATGTTTGGTGATCAGTAGAAGATGCATACAAAGCACCTGCCACTCCCCCGATAGATAGAGATGGAAAGAATATTGAAGAAGGGATAGAAATTCTATCTCAAATGGTGTGACTCAACTGATACATAACAAGATCATGCACTATGATTCTGCAAAAGAAATTTGGGACAAACTGAAGACTATCTATGAAGGAGATGCGAAAGTTAAAGGAGTTGAACTTAAGATTTATAGAGCCAAATTTGAACAATTGAGTATGAATGAAGATGAAAACATAACAATCTACTTTCTATGAATTGAAAAAATAGTAAACAAAATCAAAGGCTTGGGAGATGAGATAAAGGAACGGGTTGTTGTTAAGAAGGAATTAATATCTATAACAATGAGATTTTATCCAAAGATCTCATCTCTAGAAGAAAGAGTGGACCTAGCTACAATGACCATGGATGAGTTACAACGGAAACTAACTTCCTATGAGATGAGGATAGAACAAGATAATACAGCTGCAAAGGAAGCAACATTCAAGGCATCCAAGAGGAAAAACAAGAAAGAAAAACAAAAGCCAAAGTTAGACTGTAGCTACAATGATGATTCTAAAGACGATGAAAAAGTAGCTAACTTCGTCAAAAGGATGAAAAAGAGAACTGGGAAATACAAAGGTATGCTTCCATTGATATGTTTTAATTGTGATGGTGTTGGTCATTTTTCTAATAAATTTCCTTATAAGGAAAATAAAATAAATGAAGAAGAAGATGCTAAAATGAAAAGAAAAATCCAAAATGGCAGAAGAAACAAGAAGAAGTTTTTTAAGAAAATCCTTTGCACCAAGGAAGAAAATTCCTCATCAGATGAAGATGAATTCAATGACAGTGATACATAAAGGGTACTATTCATGGTAGTAGAAAAATATGATGAAGAAGGATACGAAGAAGAATATGAAGAGGCAAAAGTTGATTACAGAGAATAATTGATGAGTACCATAGAATATATTAAAAGAGAAAAGTATACAAACAAGTCACTCCAGTTATAACTAAATAAGAGAGAAGAATCTCATAACTTCAACTCCAAAGAGGTCGAGCAGACAATCACAAAGCTAAAAATCCAGGTATAAGAATACAAGAAAATTAAAGAAGCACTCATAGGATAGTTAGAATAAAGAGACATGACCATTGAAGGCTTGGAAGCTGAGATAGTCACTCTAAGAAAATATATTTAGAAGGACATGCAAAAAACAACACCAAGATATTGGATAATATCATTAATAGTCAGAGACCTTACTATGACAGATATGGATTGGGATATAGTCATATGCAGACAGAGAAAGGTTCAAGCTCCAGAAAAAACAAGGCAAGAAGCAGAACCAAGAAGCTATGCAGAAGCCATCAGAGGTCCCTCTAAAGAAGAAGACAAGAAAACTCAAGAGGAAGATTACAGAGACACTGCACCACCTAGAAGATTCAAAAGTCGGTATCAACAAAAACTACCTATAGAAATACATCAAGAAGAAGGAGGATTCAGAAGAGAAACTCCATTAAGAAGATATTCCAGTCCCAAGTATCAAACTATTTTTCTTGGTTCATGTTATTCATGTTACAATTTTGGGCACAAAGCTGTGAATTGTAGAGCCAATACGAAGAACAAAATAAATAATGAGGGTTAAACAAGAAATAATTATCCAAGAATATCTTATGAAGCACACAATAGACGCTACAACATATTTGTATCATTGAGTAATGAAGTAGAATGATACAAGTGCAACAACTTTGGACATATGGCCAAATATTGTAGACTTAGTGTAATATCCCTAGGTATAACCCCAGTTGTAATTATGAATTGTAAACATGTTTGATAGGCTGGTGAGCTAAGTTATAATAAGCTAGAAGGTGTTGGCACAAGATTGATCAAACCAGGGTCATTCTTGGGTTACCAACAAAAGGTACCATGTAGTCTAGAGCGCTATCATTTTCATCTCCTTTGGAGAGAAGAAGTCTCACCCGAAGCACAACCAAGACAGAAGGATGGGGAAGGGAAAGGAGAATACTTAGGTGGGTTCACAGAACTTTCAAGATTCATCTTGATCTTGGAAAATAAAATTTAACTGCAGAGCATATCTAAGCTCATACATACAGTAACTGAAGCTACTTAAGTTGCGGAAAGAATTCAAAAACATAAACATCATGTGGGACTTATGAAGCATACAAAAGTACTGTAAATATACAATGCAGAAGCATAAACATAGAATGACGCAACATATTTCAAAATTTTGGATCCTTATTTATATATTATCTTCATATCTTTATCTGATACAACCTCAAAGATACAACATAATGATCTATTACAGACTCCTGGCTCTGTACCCATGTCGCAAAGCTCTGTTTCCTAAAATGGTGTACAGGTTACATTTACAGGACTCAACCCTGACCTAGGAACAACAACAAGAAGAATAACAATCTAAATAGAACAACAAGGGGAGAACCCTTTTATAATCATGAGAAAACCCCTTTACAATCGTATTCATCCCATGTATATAAGTTCAGTAGTGTCTTATGGTTTTGAGCTCGCATGCTTTTTTTTCTGTTGCAAATACTTTTGCCTTGATGGTGTTGCGTTGTCCTTTTCACAACTGATTTTTGTTACTTCTCCTTGCTTTGTTTTCAAGCTTCTTATGTATCTTGCACAACTCATACTAGAACAAAACTGGGATTGTAGTCCTTCTTGCGTAGCTTATTATCCAAAAATGAAGGGCCCAACAAGCTCCGACCACAAACCTTGACTCACCCTTAAGTCAAGTACTCGACTCTTTCGCAACTTCCAGGAGAAAATGTTGCTTTCCCTTGTCCTCCTTTTCCTCTTTTCTTTTCTCTTCTTCTTACATTTTCTCTTCTTATGCCTCTTCAAATGAAGGGCCTAACTCTGGGACCAACTCCAAGGCCCTCTTCTTAACTTCTTGAAAGCTCCCAACTTTATCCTTCCATTTCCTGGTGAGGAGTGAGGCCTCGATGACGAACTGTTGGTTCGCATATGTAATACATCCCTTGGGCTTGGATGCAACCAAAGAGTTCCATTCATAATATATTGTTGCATCAACTTGATGCATTTGCATATAAATTTTCTGAATGACAAGGTGAAAGTCGCGTAGCTCATTCTTAGCTATGGATTACGCCTCAAATAGGGAGTTCAAATCATTGTCCACTTGTTGAATCTGATCAAACTTTTGTTGTTTCTCCAGCGGATCCATCATAGTTGCAAATTCTTCATTCATCACCTGGATTCTAGTGCGTACGTCCTCGAAAGTCTGGTTGCTCCTAGCGATGATTCCCATCCAATCACTGACTTCTCTTAAAATATTTGTGCACTCAATTGTGTGCTTGTGTAGTGTTTCTTGTGCATTGTTTCCTTCTAGTACTATATTCTCCATCTTCTCCTACAACTTCTGAGGTTGTTTCTCTAATTCCTACTGGGTCTGCTGCAACTGCACTTCGAGATGATTGGTGTGAATGGAAAATTATAACCATGCTCCTTGAAGAAGTTCAATCTAATGCTCCAGCTCTCCTACATCCCTGGATTCTGGAAGTTGGGGTGCGACCTTCCGAATTTATGGCCAAGCTTCAGCAAGCCTTTCCTGAAATCTTTCCATTATGTTCTCGACCTGGATATTTGCATGTTCTTCTTGTTTTCTGAACGCTTGCGCAAGGAGCACTTCCTCTCTTGGTAACTCTGCAGACCTCTCAACTTATTGGAGCCTCTTATCTAGTTTATCATTTGTTGCTTTGATCATTCCAACTAAGTGTGTTGTTGGCCACTGTGCAAGGTCAGCAGATGAAAGGGTTTCATCCTTGGGTTCTCAAACCTGCAGTGGAACTCCACTAGTTGTTGATTGTTCTAAAGGAGTCTCTACCTCCTCCTCTCCTATGGGTGGTCCTAGCACAAGCCTCAACCTCAACGTTGATGGCAGGAACTTCTGAACCTCTGTTATGGCTAGGCAGAGTTGCAACAACTATGTGCACTTCTGAGGGTTTTGGAGAACTGGATCCATCTTTTACTGTGTTGATGTTGCACTTTTCCCTGAAGTTGATTTTGGTTCCTTTTGAACCTCTGGTAGCTCTGCCTCTTTACTTGCCTCTGCTTCCAGAGTTTCACTTCCCATGGCACCCTCAACCTTGGTCATTGAGGAAATGTGATGGGGACTTTGATCTTGTGTCTTATCTACCGTTTGAGTGTCCTTATGCTGCACAAAAGGTACAATCTATTGGTCCTAGGATTCAGGGTTCAGGCTAGTCAGTTGCAGTCTCTGCTCACGTACTTCTAGATTTGGACCAAGAAGTTCTCGTCTCTTCTCGGGTAACTCTAAGCTTGTTTCCGCGATTTCTAGCTCAGGTAGTTCAGGGGAATTGAGATTCATGGGCTCTAGATCAGTGGTTTGGGATGGACTGGTGGTTTTGCGAGGTGGCAATTAGGGTTGTAGTGGTTATGGAGGGTGCTCAGTGATGATGTTGGATGGAAGGGTTTCAGGCTCAAGGTCGTCTTGAATATTTATGATGGGATCTACGTGGAATGTTGAGAGAGTCCGGGGGATGACATATGAGACGGATTGGGGGTTCAAAAATTTACTCGATGAGACCCCTGTTTTTAACTTTTTGGCCATTGGTTCTATAATGATCGCAACACTCAGTTTTTGGTTGACATCCTTACCTGTCAACAGGGTTTGTTCTGGTAATTTCGGGAATATCGGTAGTGTTCTTTTCTTCTTCTCTAATGGTTGTGTCTCCTCCTCCTATTCAAATTCCATCTATGTCAGAGATTATTTCTTTTGTGCCTCTCAGCTTGATCTCGGTCCTACCCCTGCTTCTTTACCTTTCTTCTTCAACAGCTCTGCGGGAAAAACGTAGTGCATCCCTAATTTGAACAGGCTTCATTTAACTCCAGGACACAACATTACCTCTTTGTCAAAGGCCTCCTCCTCTAAGTAGAAAAAAATCATCCTTGAATGGAAGTCCTCCCTGTTAGCATACCTCGGCCATACAAACGTATGGTGTCGGTTGTTGGCCCTTGACCAAGTTTTGGGAGATCCTTGGTCAAGTTGACCTATTTGGGACTTCGACATCCTGTCGAAGGAGGATCACAAGACGAAGCAGAGATCGTAGGATCTCATCCCTTTTTGGGTCCTTTTTGGGATTTGGGATTATGTAACGAGTATGGGGATGTCAAACTATGGGTTTACCCATGTTTAGGCCTATTTTGTAAAGTATATATAGAAGACTAGGCGATGTAATGAGAGAGGTCATAAGGAATATCTAAGTGCTAGATTTGGATCTGTGTGATCAATATTGTAAATTGCTCGGTGCATACTGTGTGAGATTTGCAGAGCTACATGCAAGTAATTATAAGAAGGCTTGGTTCTTTACCCTAGCTCAAAGAAGGAGGATCTGGCAGAGTGCGCACAGATCTCCTCTCTTCTGCGGAGTATGATTTTGATGTTATGTGCATGTAAGAAGCTTGAAAAAGATAATAAAGAATAAGAGTTGGTGGACATAGCCCCAGGGTGGGGGTGAACCATGTATATGTTGTGTTCCTCTGCTTTGTGCAATGTGTTGATGTGTTTATGTCCTTACTTGCTAAGTGCTTTTATATAGATAGATAGATCTGTTTATGCTTTGTGTTAATGATGTATATGGATGTTAGATCTAACTTATATGAATGTTATTAGTTCTTGAATATGCTAGATCTGATCTGTTCTATCATGCTAAGTGCTGCTAGATGCCAGATCTGGTTGACCACTGTGCTTTATTGTGACTAGGGTTTAAATGTGATGTAACTAAGAACTAAATATTGATAAATGTAACTGCTAAGTGCTCAGTTAATTGTTAGAATCACAGATCTGTGTCCCAGCTAAGGTTGTAGACATCTGAGTCTTACAACCACACCTGCCTCTACCTTGGGTGAGAATTCATATTCTTCACAGGTGTTGCCGAAAGGGCCAGTAATTAAGGTTTTGTTAGTGCATTTTTATAGCATTGAACCCTGGGTATGCCCCTGTGCCAACAAATGGTTCTATTGTCGGGACCTAAAACTATGATTGCTGGGAACTAAGGAAGAAGAATTTTTGTGCAGAGATCCAAATTGAAATTGTGAAATCTCTATGCATAGATCTGTTTCCCTAGTGCGCAACATTATACTTGACCTGTGAAGCTATGTGCCAAGAAAAGAGGTCATATCTGAAGAAGAGAGGTAAGATATGGAAGCTCTATGCTCTGATAAAGGTAAGAATATTGAAAAGTTCTAGATCTGAAAGCTTTGCTCTCTGTAGAAGTAAGATAAGTGGAAATTTTTGTATCAAAAGTATGAATCTAGGTATGTTTGATAGATTATGTCCTAGATTGAAAACTAGGGCATTAATAGATGAAAGAAGATTTGATATCAGTAGATCTAATGTTTACCTATGCATAGTGAAAAATATGTTATACCTATGCATAGAAAGAATGTTTGGACTAACCAGTGGATGCAGGATCCTAGAAAGAAATGTTTGCAGATTAGCTACTATGACCCTAGCGCACAGTATAGAAAGAGTTGGGAATCATTTAAAATAAAGAGAGGATTAACCCTCTGTTACAGTTGCAGAAAACCGGGACACCTTGCTAAGGAATTCTCTGGGAGAAGACCTAGTTGTCTTTGTTGCAAAGATATGGACCATGAAGTATTGGATTTCCCTAGAATGATTGCTAAGCTTGAAGAAATGAACATGAGACAAGAAGACCCTAAGGGAGATCCAGAAACTACGATTATGGAAGAACCCTAGAAAGAATCAGAGAAAGTATTGCTACAAATGAAAGACACCCTGAATGATCATCGACATGTCAGTTTATCAGAGGTATTCAAAGAAAAAGAATACCTTGAAGCAAGAATAGGAGACTTTGACATTGATTGTGTTCTAGATCCGGAAAGACAAGTGAATATCATGATAGAGAGAACTTGGGAAGCTATAGGATGGCCTGTTATGATTCCTTCATTAGGAGGAATAGGACTATTCAAAGGAAAGATGATAAACCTATGTGGAAATATCACCCAGATACCTATGAATGCCAATGGGACTTCGACAGAGGAAGATTTCGAGATTATTAAATTTATTGAGAACATCAACCCATTTACCATGTTACTAGGAAAACCTTGGATTGAAAGAGATCAGGACAGAAGGCAAGAAGAACAAGAAGTCTTAGAGTAGAAGAAGCAGGATCGCACACTTAATTGAATAATAGAAGAACAAATCAAATCTATTTAACACCAGAAACCTAGATATCGAAGTTGCAAGAACACTAGACGAACCAAAGAAGATTGAAGTACCTGTTGTTAACAGTCCAGGAGTCCTTCTCAGGTTGTAGTTTGAAGAAGCCTGGTAACTTTATAAATTGCTTTAATGTTGTGTAATATGTCGGATCAAACTGAATGACTCACTCAGTGGATTCTTCACTGAAGAGAATCTGGGTATATTTCAAGTATACAAGGCTTTTAAAGGCTATTATCAGTTGGGTAGTTATATCAAAATGGATGGGAAACTAACAATATTAACCAGAACATATATATACGAAAGAGTATACGATGGGCTAATAAAACTAGTAGTGAATGCTTATGATCCTCTATTTATAAATCTATAAGGTAAGATGACAGTCACCAAGAGATTATATAAACATAGATTAAGAAATGACATTCAACTCATAAACATAGAAAATGAATGAACAAGAAGGTCTAAAATAGAAGTGAAAGAAGCCTGCAGCCGAATATATATTAGAAGATGGTTTGTTTACAAAGTGTAGTATAGTATAGTATTCCAAGTCGAACCCCTATTACTTTAAAATCATGGGATTTATAGCCTTTACATCATAATCTAAGATCCTATCAAAGAGAATCTGAAATACTAAGAATAGTATTAATCAAAATAGTTTACAAGAAAGTAGGATCAAATCCTATATTAAGGAGTCAAACCCTTATCATAATTTGGTCTTCAGCATCTTCAGCAGTCTTCAAGGAGATGATAAGGTAACTTAGAATCCTTCCTTGATAGCTGGGAAAATATTTAACCAAAATTAGATAACCTTTGACCCTATTATCCTTTGTCTAAGCTTCAAAACTTTGAGGAAGAGGGTAATCTTTATCCATTTGAATCCTATCATTCATTTGTAACCTTCCTCAAATGATTTGGCAGTGGAAATATTCGATCTGAGAAAAAATACTATAACTCTTCCTATGTCTGCGCTTTCGTCAGCTCCTTTGTCCTGAAAAATGTAAGTTAGTTGTCGAAATCCCTAATTTTCGGCAGCTAACTGTGTGTTATTATGTCGATTATGTTGTCAAAAATCCTGGGTTCGCCAAAAAGTTAATCACTTCAAAAATAAGTCTTTTCCTTGATTGTCTTAATCAATCTCCCTACATATTTATAGTGACCTGTGCCAGAACTTGCAAATATGGATGTGTACCAATTCTTGATTTCAACTTTTTGAGTTTTCTCTTCAAACGCTTGGCTAACCACCATAAGCTATTATAATCTTTTGTAATCTTTTTCTTCTTCTTCTTTTCCTTTATAATTTCAAGTGCCAGTTTTTAAAAGGTTGCATTGGTTTCTACAAAATTCTCTAATAGAGTCTTATATCTAGCCTTTATCACCCTTTCTAGCACTTCCTGTTGTGCTATTATCTCTTTCAGGTCCTTAATCTTCTGTGATTTCTTTGATTTTTTGTTGCTTGAGGTTTTACCTTCCTCATAACCTGTGAACATCTTTTCTTCTGGTGCTTGCTCCATAGACAAATCTATGTTCTTCTCAACAAGGACTTCTTCTTTATTTGGCTCAGAATCTGAGTCTGAGTAAGGTAGGTCTAGCACATTGGTTTTTTTGGTTTGATGAATTGAAACTTGCTCTATAGTTTCCTTGAAAATCAACTTATTTTTTGCCTTCTTGACTCTTGAGATGGATGTTGGTTCTTCTAGGAGATCAAGGTTAATGGCTCTCCTCCTCTTCAGACTTCTCTGAGGAGTTGATGAATTTTTGCCTGATCTCTTTCTGCCTTTTTTAGCTTGAGTTTCTAACTGAAAACCTCCCCAAAACAGAAAGGGTTCCCATGTTCTTTCACTCTTCCTTAATTCTTCTACAATGATGATTTTTATCAGACCAAAATGACAAAGGGCATTCTTAACGTTTTCTGGTTCAGCCTGAACTTTGTTGCACATCTTAGTAAGACTTTTGTGGAAATAAAATGACAGATTTAATGGTGTCTTACCTATAAAATGGTCCATTAACTTGAAATGATACAGCATGGCCCTGTGATACCTTCCTTCTGCAGTTATGTATAATTGTATGGATTTAAGAAGAACCTGCCACTTCGCCAACAGACAAGAAGTGGGAATCTCCCTGTTCCAGGTGATGTCTTGGAATTAAGGCTTTAAATAGGGTCTGAAATCCAGATTCTTGGTGACTGTGCTATTGAACCATTTTTTCCCTGTCCTTGGCATGCCTGTAGTAGAAGCTATGGCTACTTCATCAACTTGTATCTCCAAAGGATCAATTGTGGCCTTGCTTCCATCATAGGATTTTGCAAACGTTTCTGTGATACCTTGGTGGTATCCTTCCTGTAACTTTTCCACATAATTGAGACAACTTGCGTTTGAGAAATATTGACAAATCTCTGGATGAGACTGTAGAAACTGTACGCTATCCAATTCTTTCCTGAGGAGTGAAACACCTCATTTCTTACCCATCTACACAACACACGTTAATTTTGTAGAAATCAAAATACAGAAAAATTACTAGTGGAAAGGAAATGTTGGCAATGAGGGATGAACTCTGTATCTTCAAATGATGGTAAGAAGCATCGTTTATAGACATTCGAAATTTGTGGGTTTGAATTTGAATGATGACCATAAGGCTGATGTAGACAAGATTCGGGAATGAGTGAAATGATGGATGAATAGTCTTCTGAAATGATGAGACGTCGGAACCCTCACACGATCTGCATAATCATGTATATACACGGTGGCAGAGAACGTGACATAATGCCAAAAATTCGCTTAAGCGGTCATTACGTGTTGATGACATGTGTCCTTCGATCCACATTCAGGCTCACTTAATGTGTTGTCTAAAACTATGTTATGTACTTTTGTCAGCTCCCATGTCTTTTGGAATGTAGTTTATCTGCTGAAAGCTTGAATTTTCGACAGATTAACTTCGGTTTTAAAACAAATATATGTTGAAAAGTTCTTCTTTGATTTTTTGAAAAAAATAAATGTCAAATCGACTTATTTGGGGCTTTACAATTTATTCTCTATGCTTGGAGATCATAGACCACAAAAATTGTAAAAAAGACACTTTGTTATGACTATGCTATCATCTAGAAATGAAAGTGTATGACAAGTTTATTTTAGGAGATAACATTTGTCTCCTATTGGGGATGAAATCCTCCCTGTGAGGTTTCAAGAACCTTATTGACTCAGTAGAATTTCTTATCACCTAAGACTCAAAACTGACCTGGCTCAGTAGCCTTCCTATCACCTAAGACTCAAAACTGACCTGGCTCAGTATTCCATTGGGCATGGAGTTATTTTCACACACAGACTGAAAAATAAAAACTGAAAATAAATATTTACAAGAGAGTAAGGCTTGAAAAAGCCTTATGAAAAATAGAGTTTGAGAAAACGCCCATTGAATGGCCCACCTGTGAATTCATCACCTTCCAGATTTCAGAGAACAAAAGTGTTGTTCTGCTGCACTGATGATATAATAAATGGCCCTGTCTAGAGAGCATTGAACTTACCATTTCAAAACTAGATCCCCTTCTTTAAAAATAACTGCCTTTAGCTTTCTATCAAAAGTGTCCTTCATCTTCCTTTGATGCAATTCAGTCTTTTCAACCAACTATTCTTTGTGATGTTGTAATTCAACCAAATGCAAAATCCTTCGGGTAATATCATTTGGCTTGGAATTAGCCTCCTAAAGAAATCTAGCTACTGATAACACGAATTGGATTGGAAAAATAGCTTATGTGACATAAACCAGCTTGAATGGAGATGTATCAATGGATTTATTATTTGTTACTCTATCATCCCATAAGGCGAACTTTAATTTAGAGTCCCAACTCCTTTGATTTTGATCTAGTAATTTTTTAACAATTCTTATCAGACTCTTATTTGAAGACTCGGCAAGGCCATTTCCTTGTGGATAATAGGTTGTAGAATGAACTAGCTGGATTCCCATGTCCTCACACAACTTTACCAAGGATTTATCATTTAATGTTGCTTCATTGTCTGTAACAACTCTTTTGGGAAAGCCAAACCTAGCAAAAATGTGATCATATAGAAAGTTAATGATTACTGTATGATTGGCATTCCTAGTGGGAATGGCTTCAATCCATTTCATGAAGTAATCAGTAGAAAAAAGAATCCATTTGTGTTGATTACTAGAAGGTGGATGTATTTCTCCAATGAAATCTAACCCCCATTGTTGGAAAGGACCTGTAACCATAACCGGTTTAAGGGGCAGATATTTCAACTGCTGCTTACCTAAAAACCTTTGGCATTTCTCACATGATTTGACAAATGCACATACATCAGAAAATAAACAAGGCCAATAGTAACCAGCTCTCAAAATTTTATGAGTAGTGGTTTTCTAGTAATGGTGTCCTCCACATTCACTGCTATGAAATGATGTCATTGTTTGAACTGATTTTGCATGTTAATGCATCTCAAGAGTACCCCTGATGGATCTTTCCAGAACAACATCTTGTCACTTATGAAGAATTTGATGGCATTAAGCTTCAAATATCTCACTTGTGTCTTGCTCATATCTAGTGGAGCTGTCAATTTCTGCAAAAAATAAACTATATGACCGTACCATTCACAATCTGCCAAGTGAGAGGATACCTGCAAATCATAGTTGAGTTTGTCTGCTGAAATTTGATGTTGATCACTTTCTGCATTTACCCCAACAAAATTTATCTCTAACATTCTACAATTTTCTTGTGCAAGAAGTTTGGCAAGTCCTTGGCCTCTAATAAGTGTTATCGGCTTGATCTCTATATCAAATTCAATCATTTTAGCTATCCATTTGATCCTCTTACCATCAATGTCAGGCTAAACCAGAACATCTTTCATAGAACTTGAGGGTACATATGTTGTTACCTTGGCCTGTAGTATATAGATCCTGAATGCTTTGAGTGATTTGATTAGTGCATAGGCATGTTTTTCAATTGGGTCATACTTAGTCTCAGCATCTATAAAAACTTTGTTGTAAAAAGATACTGGCTTCTCATGCCCATCTTCATTCTTATGTAACAATATTGATGCAATTGTATCATTAGAAGCAAATGAGAAAATATAAAAATATTTATCAAAGTTTGGGCTAATTAAGACAGGGGTTGTCATAATATCTTTTTTGATAGATTCAAAAGAATGTCTGTCTTCTTATATCCACTTTACTTCATAATCTTTTCTCAACATGCATGTGATGTATTTAGTAAGCTCCGTAAAATTTGCAATAAACCTCCTGATGAAATTTATGGTTCCAAGGAAAGATTGAATATATTTCTTGGATCTTTGGAGAGACAATTTATGAATGTCCTCTACTCTTGATGCATCTATCTTCACTCCATCTGCAGAAACAATATGCCCAAGCAACTTGCCTTCTCTGATCGCAAAATGGGATTTCTTGGGATTTAAAGAAATACCATATTTTCTATATTTCAAGAAAGAATTTCTTAGATGTTGCAAGTGATCTTCATGGATGTATGAAAAAATTGTGATATGATCAAGATAAATCAAGACAAACCTGTCTTTTTCCCCCATGAATGCAATATCCATTTCCCTCTGGATTTTTTCTCCCGCATTCATCAATCCAAATGGCATTGTTTCGTACATAAATGTACCCCATGGTGTAGTAAATGTTGATTTTCCCTATCATCCATATGGACTTCAATTTGGTTATATCCTAAGAAACCATCAATGAATGACATGACACTAGCTCCTGAAACTTTCTGTAGAATATGTTCCATCTTAGGCAATGGGTAATTATCTTTTTTAGAGCATTTGTTTAGATTCTTGAAGTCTACACAGAGTCTAATCTCACCATTTTTCTTTCTAATGGGAACAAGGTTGGAAATCCATTCAGAGTATCTAAGAGGGATGATGATCTTGGAATCCATCATTTTTTTAATTTCCTTCTCCATAATAGGAAACAACATTGGACTAAATGATCTGAGTTTCTGTCTAAAAGGTTTTGTGTCTTTGTTCAAAGGAATTTTATGTTGAATAATCTATGTATTGTATTTCTTCAAATCATTATACTGCCATGAAAATATATCAGAAAATTCCTTTAACAACTCACCATATTCAGATTTATGTTTATCAGTCAAATGAGAAGCTAGATTAACATACTTAGGGATTTTTTCATTTGCTACATTAAACTGAAACACATCAGACTCTTCCTTTTTCTTTTCTAGTTTAATGGAAATGTCATTATGATCAAAAAGCCTCTCTAAAGGGACCAAAACTTTTGGGATACGGTTGGTAGAGAGATGCACAATTTCATGGGCTCCAATTTTATTTCTGAATTTAGGCCTTTGAACTTCTTCATCATAGTCATTGTCTTAATCAATTTGTAAATATGAAAACTCATCCATCACTCCTAGAATTCTGCTTAGCTCTGCATCATCTTTGAATACTTTCCATAATTTAACATTATCAGGTAAGGAAGGCCTATACTTTACTTGAATTTCATAATTCAACTTTGGGGGCAAAGGAGGTATGAAAGCACTAACTGAAACAACCAGTGAATCATCCAACTGATTCATGGCCCTAGGAATATATGAGATCTTGAATTCAGTGAATGCAAATATCACATTTAGCACCTCATCTCTATAAGCTTTCAACCTCACATGTTTTTCTTGGAAAGACGTATTTACCTGTTGAATGATTAAATCAACATATCCATATACTTGCAGCCTCTTGATCTTCATTTCTTTTACAACATTCAAACCTAATAGAAAAGCCTCGTATTCTGCAATGTTATTTGTGACTTGGAAATAAGGTTTGAAAGACAAATGTGTAGTTTCTTTAGATGGTGAAATCAATAAAACCCCTGCTCCAGCAGTCTCTTTAGTACATGCCCCATCAAAAAACATATTCCTTAGATCATCTTCTCCTACCTTTGTAGGCTGAACACTAGGCTATTTAAGCAATAATGAATTCAACAATAAATCATCAAATTGTAATATGCAAGATCCCATACCTGTGTCAACTGAGTAAATAGGATGGTTGGATTGATTTTGTTCATCACTGATAATGTAGGCAAGCTGTGACTCTCTGTATAGTCTCTTGTTTCCTCCTCCAAAGACAAGGATAGTAGCATATGAAAGGTCCATTTGAAGAGTTCCTCCTAACCTCTTCATCCATGATCTTGATAACAAACATCCAAATTTGGGTGGTATGTCTGCTACAACTATATCGATGAACATAGTTTTCATAGGTGCTTGATTTAAAGTCACTGCCAAGTCTTTGATCACCCCTAGAAATTTAACTTTTCTAGATTCAAATGATAAAAGATCATGGTAAGTTTTAGTAATGTCTAATCCAAGCTCATCCATAACTTCCTTTGGCATTAGATTGTGAGAGGATCCATAGTCTAGCAGGCAGTTATGCAATGTTTTATCATGAATGTTCAAAGAGATATAAAAAGGTGGACAACTTTCATCTCTATATTCTATCATTTGACCTAAGACAATGGTGGGATTTTCATCATATATATTGAGAATATCAACAGAGGGAGATATGGATTTGGGATCAATAGTCTTGAGGATATCTTTCTCGAATGATTCATTTTTCATTAACTCAACCAAAGGGATGGGGATTGTGATCTTTTGTATTTCAGCTTCAAAATTAAAAGAATAAGAAGTTTTATCAGAAAATTTTACCTCCGTTGAAGGGGATTTTAAAGAAATCTTCTCTTTTTGAATTTGTTGCTTGACCGGGGAAGTAGTCTTCTTGGGAGGAGGAGCTGGTGCATTTTGCTTTGAAGGGTTTTTAAAAGCAATTAGCTGGTCATCAAGAACCTGATATTTTTGAATTTGTTGCCTGGTAGGGGCAGTTGTTTTCTTGGAAGGAGGATATGGTGTAATTTTCTTAGCAGTATTAGACGTAGATCTTATATTGTATTTGTTCCCATCATCGGCTTGAAAAACACCAATATCAACAACAATTTCATTTATTTGTTCAGTCATTAATGCCTCTTCATAGTCATGTTGTGTCAGATAATATTTCCCTGCATCATCTCCAACACAATGAATATTATCTTCTTCTTCATCTAGAAACTCATCTTCATCTTCATCCATCACAGTATTTTGGAGAGAGGCTCTTACCTTCTGATCTTCTGTGGGATTTCTCTCTCTTCTCAAAATCTGTGTTTGTTGATTATTGCTCCTAAAAGTATTAGGATTCTAATTTGGATTTCTTTGAGGGTATTCATAGGATCCTTTTCCCTTGGCAGGCTACTTATTTTCAATTTTTAACTTGGACATTTTTTAGGTTAATGACTCTAGCATCTTACCCAATTTGTCTATCTTGGGATTTTGAAAGGATGAGGAAGAGGCTTCTTCCTTCTACCTTTTTCTATCAACATTTCCCTTTAACTTATGAGCAGCTAAGATATTTGATTCAACTTCAAGGGCATCATCTTGCATCAAGGAAAGTGTAGTAGACCTTCTCTCTCTCAGTAGCAAACAAAATTTAGAATCAAATGAGTTGGCATAAGTGATTTAGGCAGAAGTCTCTGTAGGTTTGATTTCTGCAGGTATTTTACTATACATTATGTTGAATCTCTTCGTGAAATCAGACACAGATTCACCATTTTCTTTCTTAAGGTTTCCAAATTATTTGATATAGTACAAGAAATCTCTCCTATATCCCCAGTGTTTTAAAAAGACATCATCCAACTCTTCTGTTCCGGCTATAGAACCAACAGGAAGTTCCTTGAACCACTTCCTAGCATGACCATCCAAACTCTGAAAAAAAAATCTATTCCAGACATCGACATCTTCTATGTTTAGGTTCTCAACATAGCTATAGAAGGATTCTATATGTTCTTCTGCAGTTACATCTCCTTCTCCGGTAAATTTTGGCATATACATCTAGTAGTCACCAGTGGGCATAGTTGCAGGTTGATTTGGAAACACAAGAGGTGCATATCTAGCAGCTAGAATTCATTGCATTATGGTCAATGGAGGAGGTGTATCCATAATGACTATTAGTGAGAGAGGTGATAGACTTTTCTCAGATTCTTCAACACTGGGGGGATTTAATTTAAAAGGGGGGGAACTCTCTAATGGGAAATAAGTTTGATATGAAGCTATATATAAATTTTCAAGTTGTTCAACCAATTTTTCTTCACCTTTAGTAGACAGTTCCTGCATAATATGTTCTACAACAAGGTTAGTGTGAATATTTATGTGGTCTTCTTCATGCTATGAGTGAAAGGAATCAAGGGATGAGGAGCTGTGATTTCTTTCTAAAGACTTATATGCTTATTCAACTAAATTAGAGCCTATCACTTATTCTGCAATGACATTTTTCTCTTGATAAGAAACAATTTGTTGCTGTACAAAAATGTTTTTGACAAATGATCCTTCTACAGCTGTTACAATTGATTTTTCACTGATAATCTTAGAGGAAGAAGAATCCATTTTTTCAGCTTTCGATTCCTCAGAATAAGAAAGACAGTTACCTTTAATACCTGATTTTGAAGCCTGAACTTGAAATGGTCTTCCTCTTCTGAGAATCCGTTCTGGGTTGGGCACCAGTGTGAAAGGTGATTCTTGTGGATTTTCCCTGGTACTGATTTTATTTGGAGCCAATATGAACGTGTGGAGTCGCTAGATAGATTATTACAACCAATGTAATGTCTAATCCTTGTCTATCATCAAGGATCAGCTCTGTGTCATCTCCCAAGAAAGCTGAGCTTCAATCTCTTCCCCGGCAGCGGCACCAATTTGTTAACACTCTAGGAGTCCTTCTTAGGTTGTAGTTCAAAGAAGCCAGGTAACTTTATAAATTTCTTTAATGTTGTGTAATAGGTCGGATCAAACTGAATGACTCACTCACTAGATTCTTCACTCAAGACAATCTGGGTATATTTCAGGTATATAAGGCTTTCAAAGGCTATTATCAGATGGATAGTAATATCAAAATGGATGGGAAACTAACAATATTAACCAGAACATATATATACAGAAGTATATATGATGGGTTAATAAAACTAGTAGTGAATATTTATGATTCTCTATTTATAAATCTAGAAGGTAAGATGACAGTCACCAAGAGAATATATAAACATAGATTAAGAAATGGCATTCAACTCATAAACATAGAAAATGAATGAACAAGAAGGTATGAAATAGCCTGCAGCCAAATATATATTAGAAGATAGTTTGTTTACAAAGTGTAGTATAATATAGTCTTCCAAGTCTAACCCCTATTAATTTGAAACCATAGTCTTTATAGCCTTTACATCATAATCTAAGATCCTATCAAAGAGGATCTGAAATACTAAGAAAAGTATTAATCAAAACAGTTTACAAGAAAGTAGGATCATATCCTATCTTAAGGAGTCAAACCCTTATCATAATCTGGTCTTCAACATCTTCAGCAATCTTCAAGGAGATGATAAGGTAACTCAGAATCCTTCCTTGACATCTGGGAAAATATTTAACCAAAATTGGATAACCTTTGACCCTATTATCCTTTGTATAAGATTCAAAACTTTGAAGAAGAGGGTAATCTTTATCCATTTTAATCTTATCATTCATTTGGAACCTTCCTCAAATGATTTGGCAGCGGAAATATTCAATCTAAGAAAAAATACTATCATTCTGCCTGTGTCTGCACTTTTGTCAGCTCCTTTGTCCTGAAAAATGCAAGTTAGAAGTCGAAAGCCCTGATTTTCGCCAGCTAAATGTGTGTTATTATGACAATTATGTTGTCAAAAAGCCTGGGTTCGCCAAAAAGGTAATCACTTCAAAAATAATTCTTCTCCTTGATTGTCTTAATTAATCTCCCTGCATATTTACAGCGACATGTGCCAAAACTTGCAAATCTGGATGTGTACCAATTCTTTCTTTCAACTTTTTTATTTTTCTCTTCAAACGCTTGGCTAACCACCATAAGATGTTATAATCTTTTGTGATCTTTTTCTTCTTCTTATTTTCCTTTATACTTCCAAGTGCCAATTTTTCAAAAGCTGCATTGGTTTCTGCAAAATTCTTTGATAGAGTCTTATATCTAGCCTTTATCACCCTTTCTAGCACTTCCTGTTGTGCTATTATCTCTTTTAGTGCCTTAATATTATGTGATTTCTTTGATTTTTTGTTGCTTGAGGTTTCACCTTCCTCATAACCTATGAACATCTCTTCTTCTGGTGCTTTCTCCATAGACAAATCTATGTTCTGTTCAGTAGGGACTTCTTCTTTATTTGGCTCAGAATCAGACTCTGAGTAAGGTAGGTCTAGCACATTGGTTTTCTTGGTCTGTTGAGTTGAAACTTGCTCTATAGTTTCCTTGAAAATCAACTTATTTTTTGCCTTCTTGACTCTTGAGCTAGATGTTGGTTCTTCTGGGAGATCAAGGTTGATGGCTCTCCTCCTCTTTAGACTGCTCTGAGGAGTTGGTGACTTTTTTCCTGATCTCTTTTTGTTTTTGTTAGGTTGACTTTCTAACTAAAAACCTCCCCAAAATAGAAAGTGTTCCCATGCTCTTTCTCTCTTCCTTAATTCTTCTACAATGATGATCTTTATCAGACTAAAATGACAAAGGGAATTCTTAATGTTTTTTGTTCCAGCCTAAACTCTGTTGCACATATTAGTAAGACTTTTGTGGAAATAAAATGGTAGATTTAATGGTGTCTTACCTATAAATTGGTCCATCAACTTGAAATGATACAGCATGGCCCTGTGATACCTTCCTTCTGCAATTATGTATAATTGTATGGATTTGAGAAGAACCTGTGGCCTCCAGATAAGAAGTGGGAATCTCCATGTTCTAGGTGATGACATGGAATTCAGGCTTTAAATAGGGTCTGAAATCTAGATTCTTGATGACTGTGGTCTTGAACCATTTTTTCCCTATCCTTGGCATGCCTGTAGCAGAATATATGGATGCTTCATCGACTTGTATCTCCAAAGGACCAACTATGGCCTTACTTCCATCATAGGATTTTGCAAATGTTTCTGTGATACCTAGTGGTATCCTTCCTGTAACTTTTCCACATAATTGAGATAGCCTACATCTGAGAAATATTGACAAATATTTGGATGAGACTGTAGAAAATGTATGCTATCCAATTCTTTCTTGAGGAGTGAACCACCTTGTTTCTTACCCATCTTCACAACACATGTTAATTCTGTAGAAATCAAAATACAGAAAAATTACCAGTGGAAAGGAAATGTTGGCGATGAGGGATGAAATCTGTATGTTCAAACGATGGTAAAAAGCATCGTTTATTGACATTCTAAATTCGTGGGTTTGAATTTGAATGATAACCATAAGGTTGATGTAGACAAGATTCGAGAATGAGTGAAATGATGGCTGAATAGTCTTCTGAAATGATGAGACGTTGAAACCCTCACATGATCTGCATAATCATTTATATAAACGGTGGTAGATAACATGACATAATGCCAAAAATTCGCTTAAGCGATCATTGTGTTGATGACATCTGTCCTTCGATCCACATTCAGGATCTCTTGATGTGCTGTCCAAAACTCTGTTCTATACTTTCGTCAAATCCCCTGTCTTTTGGAATGCAGTTTTGCTGCCAAAACCTTGAATTTTCGACAGCTTATCTTCGGTTTTAAAACAACATTTATTGTCGAAAAGATATTCTTTGATTTTTTGAAAACAATAAATGTCAAATCGACTTATTTGGGAATTTACAATTTATTCTCTATGCTTGGAGATCATAGACCACAAAAATTACAAAAAAGACACTTTTTTATGACTATGCTATCACCTAGAAATGAAAGTGGATGACAAGTTTATTTTAGGAGATACCACCTGTTCCAGATAAACAAGAAGTATCACCCTCAAATCTTAGGAAAGAATCTCAACAACATGAAGTAACTATGCCAAAAGAAGATAACAATCATAAAGGAAAAAGGCATACCGAGGTGAAGCTCATTGGAAAGAAAGTTAGAAAACTAAGTAAGAAGAGAGCTAAGATCGACAAGTTACAGAAGGTTCTAGAGGGAACTTTGCAGAAGGAAAATTTGCAAAACTGGAACTTCGTCGGGATAACAGAACAGTGTCAGATGGAACTTCACCATGGCAAAGAAATATAGCCATGGAGATCAATATAATTGTTCGACCGACGCCCCGAATGGGTAGAAAGACATTTATGGTTTTCCACCAGACTATTGGACCGCGCCATAACGGACATAACAAAGTTAATGAAGGCTTCTCGACCATTGCAAGAAATATGTTGCCAAGTTATCTATTTATCCCATTGTACCATGCACTAAGAACACTTTTTATAACCGTGAATTTGAGCCCACATACTTTTTTATTTTACACAGTGATCATTACGCTATTTCCCTCTATCCTATTGTAGTGTCTAAGTTACTCCTCGAACTTGAATATTTCCATCCCCGAGCGTGTATTTTAGATGAGTTCAGCGCTGCAGAGAAAGTTGTCGAAGAATTTTTGATCGACCTCATGACTGAAAGAGTCATGTCGATGTCTGCAAGTATACAAGCTTCATCGACAAGAACAATACAAGCCTCTCCTTTGAGTGATCGTGGATCGGGGCCATCCCGACCATCAGCAAAAAAGAGAACCAAGCATAAAGACGACCTCGCAAATGAAAAACTGATTCCAACCATATTGCCTGATTACATCCCGCCTCTGGCTGGCATGGTGAATCATGAAAACATGCCAACAGAATTTGAGTACACCATGGTCACTACGTACCTCCCGAAGGGGATACACACAGTTCAAGCAGAGCATGATAAGATCACAGTGTTGAAGTTCAGCGACTTCAACCTTAGAGATCGCAAGATCTATGCTATGCTCACCCCATACAAGTACCTGACCAAAACTAAGGGGAATAATTCAAAGATAATTCCCCAGTCGTGGATAATGAACCTTGTGCAGTCCACCCTGCTAAATGTCATGAAGATCCCACACTTCAGAATACACCAGGAAGTCAACGCATGTGTCAAGCTGCTACTTTCGTGTTACCATGGTGTCTACTTATGGCTAGACCATTGCATTACAGTTGACCCAACACTGATCCACAGGATCACAGGATTGAGTATGCAAGGACCCGACCCGCAGGACTTTTATCCAAGAAAAGACACAGATCGCGCACTTGCACAGAAGATAAAGGATACATATGGCAATGTTGAGAAGGGAACAAGAGGCTACAAGGTAGCTTCCATCCAAAGTGGCGCAGTGCGCCTAGCATGTCAACTAATAAATGGAAAGTTAGTAGGGAAGAACCGACCTATGCAGGTCACCGGCTTTGTTGTTGACCTCACAGGGAAGTGCGCAGAAGTCCTACAGATAAACTGGTCGAAGTACCTAGTTAACCAGTTGGAACTATATTTCCGAGAAGCACAGGATCAGGGTTATGAATTTTATTTTAGTTGGCTTCTGGTCCTCATTTCATTTGTTTCCTAGGATATGCTGGAAGGAGTGACCTTCCCCGACATAGAGACATTTGAACTACTTGCCGTGAAGTTTGCTACACTGTGGTATTCAACTGATATGAATAAAAAGTGGCATTCGAATGTTGTGTTTCATACATACTACCTCCAACTAAAGCGAGCCATCAAAGCCGAGCCTTGGATGACTCTGAACACATTACAAAGGTTCTGACCCCTGATGAAGTTCAACGCAGATCGACACTTCATATACATTACAGTGCAATCAGATGAACATAAAGAGCATCTCTAGTCATAATATAAGATTACAGAAGAATACCTTGAGGAAATCACTAAGGAATGGTCCTCTAACCTCCTTATCCCCTCCAACCCTGTAGATATATCTGATCTTGATATCCCAGAGGACACTCATAAATAACAAAATACACCTGAAACCAGTAAACAAAAGAAGATTGAGGAGGTCCAAAACTTAAGCAACACCTCAATGAAGACTGCATCCATGTCACCTGACCGAGGGGATGGTGACGAGGTAGAAGCTGAATAGAATCCCAGTGAAGTAACACTACCCAGAGACAAGGTTGACCCCTTGAAGAAGAGGAAGGTTTCCCCCCGGAAACCTTCTTCCCAGAAGAAATCGAAAACCACCATGACCAAGATGCAGATTGTCCTCACCTTCGATGACTTTGACTTCATTATAGTATCCTTGAATGATGCTTCACTGGAGATAGAAGAGAAACAAGGAACAAAGAAGGAATAAATTTATGATAGGATTGAATTTGAGCTCTGAGGGGTACAACAAGCCCTTCAGTCCAACTACACAGTCTCCACTATGCCTCTTCCATTGGGAGAACCAGAGTTGGGAGATGAGCCAACCCAACTCCACCAACTAGCTGAGACAGTCAAAGCTCACCTTCGACGAGCACAAGAGGAAACAGAAAAATCCACCCAGGCTTTGGTGCAAGTACAAGGAGTACTTGTAGAGCAGCGTCGAGCTACAGAATAAGAAAAGATGGCTCTCCAAGCAAAGTTCGATGAAGAAAAAGCACAGATACAACAAGGAAAAGAATAGTTTCTCGTTGAGCAAATCGAAGTGAAAGAAACGGTCAGTAGAGCACTTCGCTCTATGACAGTCATAGAAATAAAGGTAGAGGATCGATTCATGCAAAAAGTAGAGCATATCATAGAAGTTATCCAGTAGCTACAACAACACATTGCAGACTTAGAGCTCCGCGCAGTACCCAAGACTCCACAGGATGTAAGGGATCAAAGAGAAGCAACTGCTCAAAGTGTAGTTGAGAGAATAAAATCCCTTGCTATGGAATGTAAGCAAATTACTGCTCGCAGTGCCTAGACCTACGAGCAACTCACTAATAATCCAGAACTGAAGGCATTGGAGTCGCAACCCCAAGAGGCGAAGTATCAAGCCAAAATGATACAAACGCAACTGAATCCCCTGTTAGTTGTGGAAAGAATGAAGCGATCCCAAGAACAGTGCACCACCCAGCAGTAGATCCACACCATTTAGAGAAGAGTTATGGAAATGACTCAGAGGCTCCAACCTATATAAGATAAGGCCTACCAATTGTTCACAGAGGTCGAAGGCTGAGGAGAAAAACTGGAGCAGGTTGTCACTGCAGCTAAACAATGCCTAGAGGGACATGTGAACGAGGTAGTCATCCAAGAGTTCGTTTCACAAGAGGTCATGGCACAACAGCAAGTCGAAGTAGCTCGAGCCAAGCTCGAGGCTTTTGAAGAAGAACTACCCATATCAAAGTGACTTGGGACGACTCACAGGTGAGTGTTGGGGGCTTGTTGGCCCTTGACCAAGTTTTGGTAGATCCTTGGTCAAGTTGACCTATTTTGGGACTTCGACAACCTGTTGAAGGAGGAGCACAATACGAAGTAGAGATTGTGGGATCTTGGCCCTTTTTGGGTCCTTTTTGGGATTTGGGATTATGTAACGGGTATGGGGATGTCGACCTATGGGTTTACCCATGTTTAGGCCTATTTTGTAAAGTATATATAGAAGGCTAGGTGATGTATTGAGAGAGGTCATAAGGAATAAATAAGTGCTAAAGTTGGATCTGTGTGATCAAGATTTTAAAGTGCTATGTGCATACTGTGTGAGACTTGCAGAGCTACGTGAAAGTAATTGTAAGAAGGCTTGGTTATTTACCCTAGCTCAAAGAAGGAGGATCTGACAGAGTGCGCGCAGATCTCCTATCTTCTGTGGAGTAGGATTTTGATTCTATGTGCCTGTAAGAATCTTGACAAAGATAATAAAGAAAAAGAGTTGGTGGACGTAGCCCCAGGGTGGGGGTGAACCACGTATATGTTGTGTTTCTCTTCTTTGTGAAATGTGTTGATGTGTTTATCTCCTTACTTTCTAAGTGCTTTGATATATATAGATAGATCTATTTATTCTTTGTGCTAATGATGTATATGGATGTTAGATCTGACTTATATGAATGTTCTTAGTGCTTGAATATGCTAGATCTGATCTGTTCCATCTCGCTAAGTGTCGCTAGATGCCATATCTGGTTGACCACTACATTGTATTGTGATTAGGGTTTAACTTCGATGTAACCAAGAACTGAATATTGATCAATATAACTACTAAGTGCTTTGTTAAGTGTTAGAATCACAAATCTGTGTCCCAACTAAGGTTGCTTACATCTAAGTCCTGCAACCACCCCCGCCTCTACCTTGGGTGAGACTTCATATTCTTCGCAGGTGTTGCCAAAAGGGTCAGTAGTTAGGGTTTTTTTGGTGCGTTGTTCTAGCGTTGAACCTTGGGTTTTCCCCTATGCTAACATCGGTTCATGCTGAAGGCTATGTTCCTTGTGTTGTAGTTGAGGATCTCCTGTGGAATACACAACCTCTGTGTTGCATCAATGATCATGTTATACCACTTGGAGAATGTTGTGTTGTTGAAGGTTGTGTTCTCTAAGTCCGCCCTTGAATGTCAGGGCTCAAACATCTTTGCAAGGTGCCCCTTGTCTGCTAGCGGCAACGGTCTTCCAACGGGTGGCATCTACTTGAGCATTGTGAATGCAAGCAACATGTATCCATATGTGAAGGTGCCTCCCTTCTCCTGATATTCCATGCAATCCATGAGTAGTTCCTCCAATAGGTAGCTACACCAATTGAATACAATGCCATTAGCGCAAAAATACGCCATTGATAATGCATTAAGCGTGAATTCTCCCTTGTAATACAATCTCATGACTTTCCTGGCTATGATGTAGCAGCCAATTTTGACCATCTCAAGTAGTATGGGGTCCATTTTGGCTGTGTGATCACCCCTCTACATGTGAAACCTTTCATATAGGCTGGGCTCCCCTTTATTTTTTCTGTGCTTTCTGGGACCCTAGAATCCTTTGGACACATCCTTGCCCTCGAGGGACAGTCTTGTAAGCTGGTGGATGTATTCAACGTGGATTGAATATCGCCTATACAACCATAGTAATTTTGTGTGCACCCTATTGATCGAGAACTTGGTGCACCGTGCAACTTCACCAATGGTACCAAACACTAGTAATTCCCTGAGGTCAATGATTGTTGAGTTGAACAAGTTAATGAATTCAGTCTTTGGCACAAACTTCATTCCTCCCAACCTGTCTGGAGCGATGCTCTAGAAGACGTCTATGTTCATATGGGGGAACAAGATTTGATCTATTAAGTCAATATTGCATAGCTTGACCTACTCCACCTTCCCCTTGAGATCACCCACGACCTCAACTCGGGGGTCAAAGAGCTTATATGGATACATCTTTGGACACTGTTCTTCGACTTTCTATAGCTCTCGACATTTTGAGTTCTGTATTATGAGAAAATTCCACGGTGAAACAAGGATTTGGTGGTCACAACTATGGGTCTCATAATTACACAGGATTTCTCGCTCAATAGAATTCAAAAATCACTAAGTGATTTCCGAAAACAATACATTCTTCAATGAGTTCTCAGAGCCTTATACTCGGGCTTAGCTAGAAAGTTCAATAATAATTGTTGTTCATCATTACCCTATGGACACAACTTGGATCTGAGTTGTCTGACAGGAAGGGTTAACAAGGTAAATCCTATTGGATGATTATGGCATTTACTGTGCAAGTTGGAGAGGGACGTGGACAATTTCATACCTTACTGTTTGACGGATGAGAATCCAGATGCAAATACCGATGGCATCTTTGTGTATCGCGACTTTATGGCTTAACTGAATTTATACGGAGTACCATAATAGTAATAAAGGTTGTGATTGGACTGGGTTTGTGTGGTGCATGGACTCAGATTGCGTTAGAATTCGCTCCCCCTCCAACCACAAAGGGGTCCCCGTCATTAATGAGTTCTTGACGTTTATAATCCTATGTTGTCGAGTAAGCAGTTCTACATCAAACAACACTTATATGGAAAACAAAATGAACTATATGTCGTGGTGCAACATTGCACACACCGACTTTATTAACTGAATTTACAGAAATTGCAGAAAACTCAAATCTAACTACTATACATGCTCCTTAGACTAGAAAAAAATTCCTTTAGCTCAGTTCTGAGACATATAGGGTTTCAGGCAAGCGCCATTCAGCCATATTGGCTGCAACATACCATACATTTTGGCAAGTCTAACTTCTCTAGAAGGTTAGATCTTTGCAACTATAAATGGTCCAACCAATGCATGTGCAACTTTAATGGGTGATTATAAGAACCATCAGTCTGACTAGGTATAATGTTTTGTATTTCTCTGTTCCCCTTTGTTTCTTTAATGGATAGGTTTCTCAATTCTTCTAAATCATCTCAGATTTCCAAATCCTTCTCAATATTATAGAATTCTATAGGTCTCTTGTCCAATTTTAGGTGAATATTTGTCTGAAGTTCTCGACTATGCTTTGCACATACCACTAGGTCAGATTTATGATTACTATTGTCTATAAAAATAAATTATTTAATTCTTTGCAGGACTAATTCAAGATTAGGGTACTTACTTGTAAATGAGAATTCCTTGCAAAAGTGATCTGCCAACATTTTCCAGTCGTTGGTCTATCTTCTCGTTTCTTCATGCATGAACCAAGCTTTTGGGGTTGGGCCTAGTGAGTGGGGAATTACCTAAACCCAGAAGTGATATGGTATTTCTGAAACTTTCCACTGTATCAGGCACTGTTCAATATTTTCTTTAGGATCAGACTCTCCATTGAACAATTGTGCAACCTGGAAATCCGTCTACATCTCTAATTCCATCTTCTCCTTATCCCGAAACCTATATTTGTGGAAAGCATTCAAACACAAAAACATCATGTGGAAATTATGAAGAATAAAGAAGTACTGTAAAGATACAATGCAGAAGCATAAACACAGAGTGACACAACATATTTCAAAATTTTGGATCCTTATTTATATATTATATTTATATCTTTATCCGATAAAACCTTAGAGATACAACGTAATTCTTTGTTACAGAATCCTGGCTCTGAGCCCATGTCGCAGAGATCTGTTTCCCAAAATGGTGTACATGTTACATTTACAGGACTCAACCCTAACCTAGGAACAAAAACAAGAAGAATAACAATTTGAACAAAACAACAAGGGGAGAACCCTTTTACAATAATGAGCGAACCCATTTACAATAGTATTCATCCCATATATATAAGTTGAGTAATGTATTCTGTCTTTGAGATCGCATTTTTTCTTGTTCTGTTGCAACTAGTTTTTCCTTGTTGGAGTTGCATTGTCCTTTTCGTAACCAATTTATGTTACTTCTCCTTGCTTTGTTGTCTAGCTTCTTTTGTAGCTTGCACAACTTGTACTAGACCAAAAGTGGGACTGTAGTCCTTCTTGCGCATCTTCTCATCCAAAAACGAAGGGCCCAACAGAAGGCTTATGTGTTTATTAGGCCGGAGAGCGTAGATGTTAAGGCCATTAAGCATGATTTTGTATATGTAAATACTCAAATAATTAATATAATTACATCATTGCGTGTAGACCCACCATGAAGAAAGAGTTATGGGGGACTAAGCTCCACTAGGTAGGGAAAGGGAAGGGGCTAAGAGTCTAGGAAAATGGGCTAAGCTAGAGGGATTACCTCTAAGGGAATAATATTATATTATTATTTCCTAGAGGCTAAGGTTTGGACATAACCTATGTTGTCCTAGGTTCCTATGGGAGGGGAACAAATGTTAAGTGGAGCTCATGCAACTTCAGGAAGAAATGTGTCAACCTAGGAGCATGTAGTTTTAGGTGGGAAAGTTAGTTCATTAGGATTCCCTCACGATGGAGGGGTTGGGTATTATAATCCCTATGCTTTCATGCAAGAAGACATAGATCCTTCACGCAACTAGCTTTTTCCTCCAAGGTTAACCCCTGCAACCTCGGGGGGAAATCGACACACCGTGTTATGAAGCTAATTGTTTTTCCTATGAAGGACAACACGACTGTGTAGCTCCTAAGCCAGATCGCACCTTAGACATTTGTTCTTTCTACCCACGTCTTCTCTGTACTAGTGTGGCTTGATGTCATTACCAGAGCCCATACCTGATTTTGTTGTTGTGGTTACCCTCTGGACTTAGAATCTAGATATAAGAAGCAGGTTGTCATGCCTATGAGCAACTCTCTCTCTAGGTGAGAGAGGGTGATAAGGAAGTGAGCTCTCCTGGAGGAAGTCGAGTAGAAGCTACGAAGCTCTGAGAATTCCTAATCCATCCTGTTGCGAAATCCCTGAAAAGGGAGGTGTAACAGTAGATGGATTGTGTGACAGCGAAGGTGTACACTCCTAGGCTGGAACATGCATGTGGGGAATGAGAGTCTATGAGTTGTGGGCATAAGTGGATCCTTGGAGGAATTCCTTCTTGTTGAACTATGTGACTTCCCTGTCGACTTTTCCTAGCCTAGGAATCCCTTTTCCGATGGATTTTAGTCCCATCTAGGGGGACACCCACTGCTGAGAGTGATGAGAAATGTGGTCTATGGCTGGGAGGTTCATGGAAGGTCTGCACATAGTTGGTGATCTTCTATTAAAAGATAAGTTCCACTTCTATATTCATTTACATGTTGTGCAATTGTGTATGTGATATAATTGATGAGTAATTCCTAGATATATTGTATATGTTGTATGTGTAGGCTTACTGTTATTTCTGCATTAATCTATGTATTATCAGAATATGTCATCTGTATATGTTTATATATAGGTAGATGATAATTTTCATTTCTATGTTTATATGGATGTGTATGATGTTTCTGCAATTATCTCTGTGTGGCATAGCCCAGTAGATTAAGGTTGGGGTTGTCACAGAATGGTATCAGAGAATGAAATTTTCTTTTGGTGGCATGGCCCGACCTGGGTGGTTGAGGATGTTACACATAATGTTCCTCCAAAGGAACCAAAGTAGAATATCAACAATCATAATAAGGAACCACAAAGGATATTGACAAGGAAGCAATATCAATTCAACACTGAAGAATGCAATCTTTCTCTACAAGCTCAACACAAGAAATTTGGATGGTACATTGACAATGGATGCTCAAATAATATGACATGTGATAAATATAGATTTATGTCGTTGAAGAAGGAAAGAGATGGACCAATCTCATTTGGGAATGACAACCCAACCATAATTATTGGAAAAGGCACTGTCAAACTGGGAAGCAAGGATGAAATGGAAAAACATATATATTGGTCGAAGATATGAAACACAATATTCTAAGTGTAAGTCAAATGTGTGATCAAGGAAATAGACTCGTGTTTGATTCAAATAAATACGAAATAAGGAAAGCGTGATCAAACATATTAGTATCTACAACTATCAGAACTTAAAGTAACATATATGTTCTAAATGAAATAGGAAAAGAAAAATGTTTCTTAGGAAAGGACGATGAAAGTTGGATCTGGCACAAAAGAATGGGTCACATAAATTTTGATAATCTTTTCAAGGTCAGAAAAATGAAGCAGTAAGTGAAACTCCTGAGATTTTGAAGCCAACAAACATACTATGCAACCATTTTCTACAGGGAAAATAGACCAAGACAAATTTCAAGTCAAAGAAATACTCCACAACAAAACCAATGGAGATTGTACATACTAATCTAGTTGGAATGACAAGAACACAAGGATTGAAAGGTGAATAATATTTCATGTTACTAATTGATTACTACACAAGAATGATTGCAACTTGCTTTCTAAATAAGAAGTCAGAGGCATTTCTAAAGTTCAAGATATACAAGGAGATGGTTGAGAATGAAATAGATTCGAAAATCAAGTGCTTGAGATCAGACAACAGAGGAGAATTTACATAAAAGTAATTTATGTACTTCTACAGTGAGCATGGCATAAAAAGGCAGTTCTCCACAACTAGGACACCTCAACAAAATGGAGTTGTTGAAAGGAAGAACAGGACTATACAGGAAATGGACAGAACCGTGTTAATGGATTCCAAGTTGACATATTTTTTGGGGGTACAAGGAATTCATACAACAATTCACATTCAGAACAGAGGGATGCTCATAACTAAAAACGATGAGACTCCATACGAACTATGGAAATGAAGACCAACAAATGTGAAGAACTTCATAGTTTTCAAAAGAAAATGCTACATAAAAAGAGAATATGGTAGAATGAGAAAGTTCAATTCACGATTTGACAAAGGCATACTAGTTGGGTACTCAAGAAAAAGGAAAGCATACAAATGATTCAATCTCAAACTCAAAAAAATAGTGGAAAGAATCAATGTGACGATTAATGAGACATATGGTCAAAAGATAAAAGAAAGTAGCAACGATTCAATAGAACATGACCATGAAGAAGATTTGAAAGAAAAAGGATTAGATGAAGAATCAGATGGAGAAGCAGAGCATACAAAAGAAGAGCAAGAACAATAGGAATTCAAGTACCTCCAAAGACACACAATTCATGTATCTTCCACCTTTGAGTATTCATGAGTTTGATGAATGGGGTGTTTCGTGAATACTTGGAAAAATGTGTTCAAGTATTTATTGATGACATACTGATTTATTCTCGGATGAAGGAAGAGCATGACGAACACTTAATATTGGTTCTACAGTGTCTAAGAGAAAAAAAATTGTACATGAAGCTATCAAAATGTTCTTTTTACCAATCGAAGATTCATTACTTGGGAAATATCATATATGGTAAAGGTATTGTTGTGGATCCAATGAAGGTAGAGGCTATTCTGGAATGGCATGCACCAACAAACATACAGGAAGTACGTAGCTTTATGGGTTTAGCAGGATATTAACGACGATTCGTCGAAGTTTTTTCGAAGATAACAAATCCAATCACGGAATTGCAGAAGAAAAACAAGAAGTTTGTATGGACCGAGAAATGTGTGGAAGAATTTCAAAAGTTCAAAGAGTTGTTGATGACAACACCAATACTAAAGGTCCCCGACATGGAAAAATAATTCTTGGTATGCACAGACGCATCCAAGGAAGGTTTAGGCGGATTTTTGATGCAATACAGTAGAGTGATCACTTAAATTTCAAGGAAATTGAGAAAGCATGAGGAAAACTACACAACAAACGACTTGGAGTTATTAGCAATTGTACATGCCTTGAGAGTTTGGAGACATTATCTGACTAGATGAAAATTCAAATTAAAGACAGGTCATTGTGGATTGTGGCACATATTTACTCATAGAGACTTAAACGCACGACAGAGGCATTGGTCAGAACTACTTAGAAAATACAACTTTGAGATTACTTACATTAAAGGAACAATGAACAGAGTGGCAGATGCGTTGATTCAGACACCACACATATTCTCGGTAATACATCTTAAGATGAATCTTTGAGAAAATATTCTAACTTTACAGATACATGATGACTGGTATAAAGAAGTTAAGGATAATATTGGACAAAATACCATGATGGTACAAAGGTATGAAGGTTATTCATTGGACAACAAAGGGTTGTCGATATTTAACGACAAAATTTATGTACCTCCTAATGACGAATTAAGAAGTTTTATCTTGAATGAAGCACATTGAGCAGTGTACATGGCTCATACGGGAGTCACGAAGATGAAGGAAAACCTTAAGCCTTTATTCTTTTGGAAAGGAATGAAAGAGAACATAGTTAGCTACGTGAGAATATGTCAAGAATGTCAACAAGTGAAGGTTGAACATAAATATCCAACACGACTTTTACAGCCACACGCTATTCCTAAATCAAAATGGGAGATCATTTTGATGGATTTTATTGTTGGATTTCCACTAAAGGCAAGGAGACATGATTCAATTTTTGTTGTAGTTGACACTCTAACAAAGAGTGCACAATTTATTCCAATGTGTATGATGTATTAGATGCCAGACATATCTAGAGTATTTGTCAGAAAGATTGTGATATTACACGGTGTACCAAGAAGGATCATATCCAATCAACGATCGATGTTTACAGGACGATTTTGGACCCATTTCCAAGAGGCTTTGGGAACACAACTGAACTTTAGCACAACATATCACCCTGAGACAGATAGGAAAATAGAGAGAATGAACCAGATTTTCGAGGATATGATGCGTATGTATGTAATGGACCAACATAAACATTGTGAAGACTTCTTGCCATTAGTAGAGTTTACATACAACAACTGTTACCAGAGTACTGTTAAAAAAACAGTATCGTGGAGCAATAAAATAAAATAAATGTGGAAATAAAACATAGAAGATACACAATACAATAGAGACACAGATATACGTGGTTCACCAGTGTGGGCAACGTCCACCAAAGAAATTGTCAGGTCCTTCCTTTATTATTATCCAGCTAATGAAGGGATACAACCTACAACACACCCATTGTAACTTCCTTGTATTTCTCTCACAGTATCCTCTCTTAGAATACAATATTCACAATGATAAATATCCGTAATACATTTCCCTCATAAAAGTGGGGTTCCTTCTAGGGAAAAAAACCTTAACATAACTTATATTGTCATATTTGCGACCTTATAATGAACGCTCCATATTTAAAATGAAATTACAATAAACATTTACAAGGAAATTATTCCTTCGAGGGGTTCACCCCTGAACCCCCATCGAGGGATCGCTTTCCCTCAGACCCCCCAGTCGGGGAGATATCCCCCCCGGACTGTGCAGGGGGGTAACCCCCCTAGACACTCCCCCGCATGGAGGAGTGTACATCCTTTCGGAGTGTAACATCTTCATGGGGTATAAAAATGACTGAAAACAAATANACTTATATTGTCATAGTTGCGACCTTATAATGAACGCTCCATATTTAAAATGAAATTACAATAAACATTTACAAGGAAAGTATTCCTTCGAGGGGTTCACCCCTGAACCCCCATCGAGGGATCGCTTTCCCTCAGACCCCCCATTCGGGGAGATATCCCCCCCGGACTGTGCAGGGGGGTAACCCCCCTAGACACTCCCCCGCATGGAGGAGTGTACATCCTTTCGGAGTGTAACATCTTCATGGGGTATAAAAATGACTGAAAACAAATACCTCCAAATTAGGAAGATAATCATGCTCCACAACCAACATGTACGATTAAGATGGCATCGTTTCAGTTTCTTTATGGGCGACCATGCCATACGTCGTTGACTTGGGATTGACTTGAGGATAGGGTCCTAGTGGGGTCGAAAGTGTTAAGCCCTAATATTGGCTCATTACCCCTTAATTGGGGCATATTATATTAGTAATGTTATTTTATTTATGTCGGCTTTAGTCCATTAGTTGTAATTATACCTCCTAGTCTCCTATATATACCAAGGAGACATTTTCATTNCCTCCTAGTCTCCTATATATACCAAGGAGACATTTTCATTTTGAATCATCTTGTACTTGAACATTTAAGTGGGGTAAAAGGAGGTTTCCCCCTTGAAGAGGCTTATTATCTAAAATTATCTCTTTTTCAAGGCGTTGAGTACTATTTTTGAGGTTTTTCTATGCTATATTGATATTTCGTTCTTAACATATGGTATCAGAGTTCAAGGTCTTGGAGGTTCACTGCTACATCTGAGACACCGTGGAATTTTTGCTATAACTTTTTTTCTACAATGTTTCAAAAGGAACATCTTAGACAATATTTAGTATATGGATCAAGGTACGTTGGGTTCAAAATTCAACTCTTGAGGCCTTATACTTTCAGAGATATAGCTTGTACAAGATAGGGTTCTGGAATCATCCTGAAATGAGTCATTGCGGAATTTTAGCTATAAAAAATTTTCTGTAACGTTTCAGACTTTGAAATCTGGAGGCCATTTACAGAAATTAGTAAGGTATTGTGGTAAAAATTTCAGCTTATGGGTCATCTTAAATTTTCATATAAAACTTGTGTAAGATAGGGTATCTGACTAGTCCTATTGACTAGTCTCAAGAAGGTGTTCTAGGTAAAACAATCATAAATTATTGCTAGAGTATCCAAATTGAGTGGGACTAGTTTCATTGGATCATGGACAGTCTGTATTATTTTGGGTGCAAGTTTCAGAATTTGATATCAATCATATTGTGCAGGGCACGCTATACAAATAAGATCTCCTGGAAAGGCCAAAAATCAACAAGTTGTGAGGAAGTTACCGTAAATTCCACTTGGCACATCCAATTTTGATCAGACCTATGGCATTGCAGAGAAGAAATATTAGAGAACTACCTAAAAGAAAGTTTCATACCCAGAAGGGTCGGAACGTGAGAGATAGAACAAAATAAATATTGTCTAGAGGAACTGCCTCAAAATCAATATTCAAAAGTGATACTTGGCCAACATGCCACCAAAAAAGGGACCTTCTACACCAAATAAGCCTCCAGAAAATCCTAATTGGACTCTTGATGAAGGTGAAGAAATGCGTAGGGACATAAATGAACTAAAAAAGAATATGGATTCAATAGAATCTAAGTTGGATACTAATATGGATTCAATGGAAGCTAAGTTGATGGATTCAATAGAAGCTAAGTTGGATACTAAGATGGATGGTTTAAAAGGGGAAATCATGGAAGTATTGAAAATTTTCGTAATAGAGAAGACACCCGAAAGTGAAAATGCATCCCATGAAATTCATGATGAGGACACAAGGAAGGTGAATCAAGAATAGAGAAACTCCAACTTTGGTTTGAAGACCAACCACATTCCTAAGATTGATATGAGGAAGTTTGATGGCAAGGATCCAATCACATGGATACTTCAGATGGAGCAATTCTTTGATCTCCATAATGTGCCACATACACAAAAGGTGCGAATTGCTTCTTTATATTTAGAACCTAATCAATTTGTATGGTATCAATGGCTTTGTTCTCGCAAATCACTTGTCACTTGGACAATTTTCACGGAAGAAATGATAGCACATTATGAGGATACAAGGAGCAATCCCTTCTTTAGCCAATTGATAAATCTCAAGCAAAAGGGTTCAGTTACTGAGCACATTGAGAACTTCCAAAGATTGAATATAAAGGTAACCGATATTCCATATGAGCACTTGATTGATGTATTCATAGGAACTTTAAAGGATAAC
>SNQJ01S0017660.1:0-21103 GCA_010110895.2 Picea sitchensis | reverse complement strand
AGGGGCATGTTAAGCCCTAATATTGGCTCATTACCCCTTAATTGGGGCATATTATATTAGTAATGTTATTTTATTTATGTCATCTTTAGGCCATTAGTTGTAATTATACCTCCTAGTCTCCTATATATACCAAGGAGGAATTTTCATTTTGAATCATCTTGTACTTGAACATTTAAGTGGGGTAAAAAGAGGTTGCCCCCTCGAAGAGGCTTATTATCTGAAATTATCTCTTTTTCAAGGCGTTGAGTACTCTTTCTAAGGTTTTTCTATGCTATATTGATATTTGGTTCTTAACAGGAAGTGATCCAAGAAATGGAAGAGAATATGCAATCAATAAGACAAAGGATTAAATAAGTGTGGGATTGACATAAGAGTTATGCTGATGCGCATCGCGTTGATCTCAGTTATGAAGTTGGTGACAAAGTTTTCTTGTGGGTAAAACCGCACAAGAGTTAGATCAAGTTTGGAAAGGGTGTTAAGCTCTCTCCTAGTTTTGTGGGACCTTTCAAGGTTGTGGAAAATAAGGGACCTGTGGCTTATCGACTGGCCTTTCCTAATTCTTTGAGGCATATGCACGATGTATTTCATGTATCTGGTTTGCGACATTTTATTAATGATTTGTCACATGTTATTGAAATGAGTTCCTTGCAGGTGTCAGACGAGGGTGATATCATGGTAGAGCCAATTTTCATTGTGGACCATCACATTTGACAACTACGATGTCGAATATTCGATCAGGTCAAGGCCCTGTGGGAAAGCTATAGTCCACACTTGGCTACCTAGGGGGATGCATATAAGATGTGTCAACAATTTACTTACTTGTTCGATAGATTAGATATGTAGATCTATGGAAATTAGTTTATTTATTTACATTTATATACTGTACAAACTTCGAGATGAAGTTTAAAACAAGAGGGGGTGTATGCAACATCCCACTCTACTGAGCACACTTTTATTGACATATTCTTGGAGGACACTTGCGTGCAAATGATCCGATTATGGTATATTATGATTTCATTTCAATTATGAGTTATATATGATGATGTTGTATTGTGACTTGTTGTTAAATTGATGTATATGTATTGGCAGATACTATTGATGAGTTTCCTGAGTGTGCAAGACACATGACAGGTTATGGATGTTGATGGAATCAATGGACTTCCTTGGACTCCAGATTGAGTCAGGGAGTGGATTGTATTTTTTTTGTTATTTCATTTTGCACTCGTGTGATATATGATTGATTTCAGTATGATTTATGTATATGAATTATTGACAGTGTTATTTTTAGTGGATGCAAGATTGGTGATGCTTGCTAATCCGACTCACATAAGGAGTAAAGGGGTCATGCACAAAAACTAGACATTTGAGGGAGAGGTGTGGCAACGTTCCTTTCACAGCCTACTAGCACTCCCTCTATGGTATGAATGATAGGTTAATGATCATCTAGTTCAATAGGTCCACGATGTCGTGAGGGCGGACTGAGACAATTTCTCATGAATATTTCTAAGGGGCACACAATAAGGTAGAGTCCTTATTCCTTAGAAGACCTTAGTCTCTCACAAGGTCGAACGAGTGGAGTGTTGACTCCAAGGGTTGGACAAACCTCCAAAACCAATCAAAGGAGAGTGGCACCCTTGGAGCACGATGGTGTGTCTTGAAGGGACACATAATTAAAAACTCGAGTCAATAAATCTAGGTGGCCTAGAAAACATTGAAATGATCATACCTTGTTAGAATAAAATAATTAATTAATTAGTAAATTATTAAATATAAGTCTAACAAAAATCTAAGCCTAAGTCTAAGACTAAGTCTAAGTCTATGTTTAACTAAAGGGATAATTAAAATATTAATAAATTAAAATAATTGAGATAAAATCAACCTCTAGGAAAAAGGTGAATAAAATCTAAAGGTTGGATAAAATGCACATGTGTGCATGAAATTAAAAAAAAAAATGAATTTTTAAAATAGAAATAAATAATAACTTGAGAGAATAGGTATACATAGAATAGAATCTTGAGTCAACCTACCACTAGTCTAACTAGAAGAAGACTCATAATCCAACTCTAACTAAGATATAGTTAGGAAACACTCATTAAATGAGAATTTGGGGAACAAAGGGACAACTAAGAGAGAAAATAAGAACACATTGGGGAATGTGAAGGAAATTGGATTTTTAAATAAATTAAAAATGGTAATTACTTGTGCAACTTGGGGAGAGTGTGACAAGTGTCTGGGTGAATATGTTATGAACATAAATATACATATGCCATAGATATTCATAACATAATAATTAATAAATAGTAATTATTAATAATGAAAAGTCATGTCTCAAAGGACATGACTATTCGTAAAGGGAACCCCTGTGTGGGTATATAAATGAGCCATCATTCTCAATTGTAATCATCTTATATCTTATCTATTCATATATTATTCATAGTCCTGCATGGATTACTTTGTTATATTCCAAGTATTTTGGATTATTCTTGTGTGAGCGAAATTTGTTCATCTCATTTGGTATCATAGCTTTGTTTTCCTGATCTCGACCTTTGGCTAGTTCTTTATCAGACCTTGTCTGATCCGGATTTTAGCCAACTTCATCGTTTCAGTGTTTCTCTAAGAAAATTGGTCTTTGACCACCAATCAGGCCTTTGCCCAAAAAAAATCGTTAAAACAATTTATCAAAAAATAAAATAAAATAAAATAAATAAAAATAACAATAGAAATCTATATTTAAACACACACACACAAAAATAAAAATATAAAACAAAAAACCCGGCACACACCTGTATACACAAACACCCTCGTACACCTATGTAACCTCTCCCGTAGCCCTCACATCCCCGCTCCCTCACATCCCCGTAACCCCTCCCCATTTCCCCACGACTTGTCTCCGCCCCTCTCCCGCACTTTCTATCCCATTCCCCATACCCCCGTAACCTTTCCCGCAGCCCTCTCGACCCCCTTCCACACACAACTAACCACTTCCCTTCCCCTTTCGTTCTCCTTTCCTTTCCCCCGTAACCTATTCCCCTGCTCGTTCCCTCCAACCCCGCTCGTGACCTACCACCATCCCGCAGCCTCCTAAAAAATATGTCGCTTGCCCCACAACCATACTACGACCCCCGACTGTGCCCTCACCCTGCCACCAATACACACAAATCCGAGAAAGCACACAAGAATTCCATTCTCACTCCCTCACAAACCCTCATCACGATTCATGTCCATACCCTCCGCGTCTATACACAATTTCCCATATTTTTCTTCAGTCCGTCTACAACCACATAGGTAAATAATTATAGTTGCACACAAGTCAACAGGGAATCGCGTACTATCTCAGCCAGCCAAGTCGAGAGTATTGACAACTCAGAATCTGGTGGTTGCAAACATTAAATCCCGAACATAAGTCGCGACCGGTGAGCACATCAATTCAGGTTAACACAGATTAAGGTTAAGGCATCTTCGAGACGGGATTAGTACCATTTTAAAACAGTTATTTTATGCAATTGTTTAAAGGTCCCTAATGAAACAAAATTTAAATAGAAGCACATGTTCAATTTAAAAGCCTTTTTCTTTAAAAGGAAAAAACTATAAGATACAAGTTATAAGGGTGACACAATTTATAAGGGAAAAAGATTTTTTTATATATTTAAGGAAAAAGTGATATTAAAAAAAAAAAATATATATATATATATAGTAAAAAAAAAATGTTGTTTTATGGTGAAAAACAAGGAAGATTCCCTCCTACTTATAAAAAATATGTGGATCCCTTATTAAAAGTTAATGGGATTATTCAAAGAAATAATATCAACATTGCTATTTGCTCGACCGCTAGGAAAAATCACATTAACGTTGACCTGGAAAACCAATTAATGGTTTTAGAGCCAAATATAATTGAAAATGATATGTGTCCTTCCGATGAGAAATATGACATTAAGAACCTACAACTATCTATAGGCGATTACAAATTCACAGCTAAATTCAATGTCATATCAATCTATCAAGAAAGTGTTGATATAATTCTAGGGTCAACTTGGGTAGATACATTAGGTACTTTTATTTTCAACACAAGGAGAAAGTTTTTAACATTTTCTTATAAGAAGAAGAAATTCACATTACATGACGCTACATTGAAGTCAATTTCAGAAGCTCCATCATCAGAAGACCTGAAGGACATATCAAAAGTGATCCTTCCAGATAACCAAAAGTTGCAAGATCGACAAGAAGAATGTGACAAAATCATCATTGAAAAAGATGAAGAGATTTCTCGCCTAAGAAATCATAATCAGAAACTACTTGCAAAAATCATGAAGTCCAAGGAGAAGAAGCAGTGTTTTCAAAAGTTTGAACAAGAAAATCAAGGTCTCAAAGAGAAATTAACCGAAAAAGAGGAAGAAAGCTCATGCCTAAGGAACTGTAATCAGAAGTTACTAGAACAAATTAAAAACTTAAAGGATGAAAGAATGGAGAATCTAGAATAAAAAAATAAAGATGACAAGTCAGAAGATAAAGAAGAACTTTTACAATTAAAATGACATAATCAAGATTTACTAACTCAAATCAAAAGGCTTAAGCATGAAAATAAGTCTTTACAAGAAGAGCTAGATCACAAAACATCAATAATTGATAAAGAGACAATGACTGAACCTATGGAACTAAAGAAGTCGTTAGATGTAAAAGTCTCAATTATGGATAAAGGAATTAATATAGAACCAATCAACCTTACAATTCAAAAGGATGTGAATCCAATTGATGTAAAGAGGTCTTCAAATGTCGAAGAAGAAACAATCCAGGGCCATGAAGAAAATTCAATTTCAAAATTTAATCAACAAAAAACTACAAGTATACGAAGTAAGGATCGAGTTACAAGGATGCCTTATTGACATCCTAATCACAAAAATCGATACTTTAGCCAATCCTTGTACCAACAGAAACAAATGACCAATATGTCGAAGAATATTACTTCCACTACAAGTGATGCTCAAAATAGAAGTTATCATGGGAGTTGAAATACATCAAATTCTTTCCAAGAACCCTATAAACTCCCCATGCAGAAGATCGAATTAGGATGGGCAGACTCCTTTACAATGCGACAGTTATGCTCAACACTTAGAAGATCCTATCGTCTCCGGTCCTCAATGGTTACTAACTCAATAATGATGAAACATGAGACAATAATTACAATCTAGAGCAAGAGATAAGTCTTCCATAAAGTATGCTTTGAGGACAAAGCATTTTTAAGGGGAAGACAATGTTATGAACATAAATATACATATATCATAGATATTCATAACATAATAAATAATAAATAATTATTATTAATAGTGAAAGGTCATGTCTCAAAGGACATGACTATTGATAAAGGACACCCCTGCGTGGGTATATAAACAAGCTCTCATTCTCAATTGTAATTATCTTATATCTTATCTATTCATATATTATTTACACTCCTACATGGATTACTTTGTTATATTCCAAGTATTTTGGATTATTCTTGTGTGAGCGAACTTTGTTCGTCTCAGAATAATCCTAATTAAATTAATTAAAAAGATAATTAATTGTGCATGAAGACTTGTGTCATTGGGGATTTTTCTGTAAAACAAATGAGGTAGAAGGGAAATGGATCTCACTTATTCTTGGTAATGTTATGCTGCCAAAATTTTGTGGACTGTGTTGTACTTGTGAGAGTTGGGATACCAAGCTTGTGGAAAGAGTGGAAGCTCTTCCTTACGAGGAAATTCTTGGAGATATTACTTGTTGGTTTCTTGTGCATGGCCCCTTTGTGACTTGGGAGGCTGAGGGGAAGAAGCGTACCTGTGAAGTTTTGGATTAACAGGCGAAGGACGAAACACTCTAAATTGAAATTGAAGATCAATCTCTCCGATCAATTTATTCTGAATACAATATTTTTATTTATTATTTATTTTTTAAGCTTGGTGAATTCTCAAGTAAATTCGATTGAACCTTGTATTGATTTGTGAATTGTTAGAGTCATGTTCCGAATATATTCAATAAGTGAATAAATAGATGATACATTATTCTACGTTTCTTATAATTTAATCCCTTGAAAAGAATGGAATTGTGTACAATGATCGCCATACCCAATACTTTAATGTATTTATGCATATATAGAATCTCTGCATTATAATAGTTTTGGTATAATTTGTTATGAAATCGATGCATAAGTTATTAAAACGAATGTATAGAACATGCGTTGATTTATATCTATGTTGATGTATAAAATGTTAAAATTGTTTAGAACATGCGCGGATGGATATTCGGTTGAAGAATATATTATAAAATATATAGAGGAACATGCACTGGATTGGCATCTTGTTGTAGTTAGATCAAATGTTATGATGCAAGAAAATTGAATTATTCTCTATGGTGTTCGACCCTTCATGTGTTTGTAATAACAGATACTTAGTATTCCATACAATCAATAGAATTCATTTCTGCTTCGATGACCAACAAAATAACAATAATTTATTTTCCTGAACACTTGACCTAGCGCACAACATATCGATTAGTTCTCGATTGAAAGACTACGAAGATCATTGATTTTCGTGAACCTAATGTAATGGTTGATGGTTTAGCCTTCTAACCTGATATTTAGTTTAAGCTTGGTATCACTTTTGCGAGGGAAAAAATAATCGTTTCATGCGTAATCTCTTGGGTTGATAATGGTATAAAATTTAATAAATGAAAAGAAAGTGATTCTTAGTTAGAAAGAACGTTCAAGAATTAATTAAATTAGTGTGAATGTTTCTTTCTTCGCATTATTACTCATCTTTTGAAATCTATAGGGATTATTGTTGTTGATCGTGATTAGAGGTATGAATTCACTATAATTTATTTGTATAAAATTTAAGAGAATCGATTGTCCCAATGAGTCTAATAAATATATTGTTATGTTAAATTCGGTATTACCTTGTTGGTACTTAATGAGAAGATTCTCTACCTTAGTAATAAATGAAAACTTCTTGTTACTAAATGTATGCTTAAGCATAGAAGATTATTCTATTGTTTTTGAAGGATTTATGTTTAAGTATCGTTATTGATTAGACTTTATTTCATAATAACATTGGGGTTAAGGGATTTAGATACCTCCTTGTTCTTTAGAACAATTGTTAGTTATGAGACTTTAAATGGTCAAAATCAATTAGACGAATCCTATACTTGAGTGTTGATTATGTGTCTTGGAGGTCCTAACCTTGCAGGATAGGTTGTGTGGATGGGAACCTTGTTATCATAATGTAATATAATTGATCTTTTAGTATCATAATGATGTAGTTGATTCTTGCAGTGTATGATGTAGATGAGAATAGATGTGTAATATTAGTGTATGTTTTGTCGCATGTTATTTGTTCTAACTGTTCATGTTTAAAAACAAAAATACCACTATTGTTCTCAATTACATTGATGTCGTAATGTCGTAATGGAGGGGACGTTACACGATCATTGCAATAAAAAAAATTCGGCCAATCTACAATTTAGAAATTGTTTGATCGTTGTACATATAGTTGGAACTCTGTAAAATACGACTACGACTGGTATGGTTTATATTATCGTATTACAATTTCGAGGACGATTTCCTTGAGAGTGCTACACAATATTTCTTTCCAGAGCTAGATTTGTAGATTCGTTGCAATTTCTTTTTAATTGGAAATCCTGAACTTAAGTTTCAATTTGGTCACTGTGAAATTTCATTGCAAGTTCATAAATTGAATTTCGTAGGGATGCTTCCATTTATTTACAATTTGAAGAACGTATATGCCTTTGGTCATTGAAAAAATTTAATGGAATTTTGTATCTAGAAGGATGTCGTAGACTCAAACTAAAGTTGATTGTGAAATGATTATGGTCGCTGCCAAATTTTAATGGATCTATAATTGGGAGTTGTTTTATTTTTCACCATACTTGAGTTGAATTTATTGGATCGTTGTATAGTAATTACAAATCAAATCTTATAAATATGGACGCCGAAGAATTCTTGGAAATTCTAAAATCAGAAATGACATAGTTCTGTTGAATAAATTTTCAATCCGGATTTCCAGAGCGATTGCTGTTTTGCTTCATCGTTTAATTTCACTGTTGCTTTTTCCATCGCGTTCCCTACAGATATTTTTTTATTAATTCAAATATTGTTTTACTCATATGTATAGATTTCACACTCCTAGTATCTATGGATTAAATCAATCTGCGGATGGAATTGTTCCTTGCATTTACACAAAATCCGTAATGATCAGAAGCTCTGATTCTTCTCCTTAGATACTCTTATCATATACGCATACACTTCACCATTATGAACTCTTCTCTTACACTATCATAGCTTATACATAATAATACGTGGCAAGATAAGTCATAGGAATAAAGGAATTAATTTAAAGTATATATAATAACAAAAGGGTGTCAAAGATAAATCATAGGATTAATGTATTATTATTAAGGTACCTAAAAAGACGTGGCAGAGTTAAGCCATAGAAATTATGGATACCCTTAATTAGAATGGATATTTAGTTATTAATATATGTGGTAATTTGATGTTGGAAATCAAGGATATCTTGATATTGTAATTTATTAAAGAATTAAAAGAATATATTATTAAGTATATTGAGGGTATAATATTGGAAAATTTAGAGAATTTTTTATTAGATACTTGATTCTTGGTTGGAGAATAATTAAATAGGCTTAATGTGATTCTATTCCGAATTAATATTGTGGCACTTTATGCGTTGAAAACCTTTACACAAAAAAAGGAATTTTAGTATGGATAATAAAATTTATGCCTTGTACCTTATTACCTTCTAGGAAAAGTCTTTAGATTTTAATTGAATACTTTAAAATTATTTTTTGTTGATTTGAATATGTAATTATCAAGGTATAATGTATAAATTTCACCTTGATATTATATGAGTAACTTTATTAGTATAAAAGAAGAATTTCTACTATTACTTACAATTTCTTATTTTATTGTTTACAATTATCTTGGGTTCGACTCTATCACGATGTATTATGGTAATAGCGATGATTTGTAATGCAAATGAAACTAGACATTGTGTAGCTTCTTATGGTGTGATAATAGTATTGATGAATTGTCAAAATTGTGTGCTAGTATAATGAAGTTCTTGAACAAATTGGGTTGTGCTATGATCTTGCATCTTACTGTTAATTTTAAGTGTTGAGTCTTGGTTAGAAGAGGATATGGAAAAAGATACCTCAATGTTCCTTAGAGCAGTCATCAGTCCTGAGACCTTTAATGGTCAAAATCAATCGGATGAATCCTGAACTTGAGCGTTGATTATGTGTCTTGGAGGTCCTAACCTTGCAGGTAGGTTGGGCGGGTAGACATCTTTGTTATATTTATGCGATGAAATTAATCTATTAGTTATAGTGATGATGAATTTGATTGTTGTTGTTTTGTGATGTAGATGAGAATAAAATGTGTATTTTTGAAGTATGTTAATGTAGTGTAACTTTTGTTTTAATGATGTTTAAATAAATAAATAAATATTACCACTACTATAATCACTTACATTGATGTCGTAATGAAGGGGTTGTTACAAAGACCAATAGCTTACCGACTAGCCTTACTTGATTCTTTGAGGCATATGTACGATGTGTTTCATGTTTTAGTTTTATGTCATTATATTTCAGATTCGTCACATGTTATTGATTTGAGTTCATTGCAGGTATCGTACGAGGGTGATCTCATAGAGGATCCAATTCACATACTAGACTATCACACTCGACATATACGACATCGATTGGTCAATCAGGGCAAGTTCCAGTGGGACAGTTATAGTCCACATTATGCCACTTGGGAGGACTCACATGAGATGTGTTGGCAATTTCCTTATTTATTTTGAAAGTTTGATATAGATTAGTAGCAACTATATTTATTGTTTTCATTGTTAGATTGTACACACTTTGGGACGAAGTTTAAAACAAGAGGGGGTATATGTAACATCCAAATTTCACTGACCACATTTTCATAACATTGTTTTATTCTTTGAGGACACTTGTGTGCAAGTGATCCTCTTAAACATGGTACTATATGAATAACTGATTTGGTTTATAAGTTAAATTTTATGCTATAATTGACTTCCAAAATTTTGATATTGTAATTATATTGATGTATAACATTGATGGTTATTATGATGAGGTTTCCTGAGTGTCTAGGAAACATGACGTGATGAGGATGTTGATGGCATCGACAAAACACCTTGGACTCCAAATTGAGTCAAGGAGTGGACTATTGACTTTTATTATGAGTACTTGATTTTATTATGCATATGTTATGATGTTAATTTTAGTTATGGATTTCATGTATAAGATTTATTAATATCATTTTTTTCAGTGGATGGAGGAATGGTGACACTTGCTAATCTGACTCACATATGGAGTAAAGGGGTTATACATAGATATCAAATAGATTAAGAAGAGTTGTGGCAGTGTCCCTGTCACAGCCTAATAACACTCCCGCCGTGACTTGAACTGAAGGTTAAGGACTACATTTTTCCTGATAGGTTCACGATGCCATGAGGGAAGACTAAGAAAGTTATTCATGAGGATTTTTGAGGGGCGTGCAATAAGGAATATTTCTTATTCCTCAATAAGTCCTTAGTCTCATACAAGGTCGACAAGTGGAGTATTGACTCCAAGCGTCATACAACTTCCAAACTAAGTCAACATGGAGAGTGACACCTTGGAGCACGTAGGTGCATCTTGAAGGGCACGTCGCAGGTTAATCTAAAATGAAAATAAAGAAAATGAAACGTCAAGAGAATTTAATAAAAATTTAGAAGACTTTATAGGATAAATTGAATACTTAGATTTTGTTAGAAAAAATAATATAATTATATATATTATTTTATGAACAGGAACATAATAAAATACAAGTCTAAATACTCATGCCTAAATAAATTATAATAATGGGCTTAAGGGAAATTAGACTAAATAAAATCTAGAAAAGGGAGAATAAAATGTAAGACATGTGCAAAATATGTGCATGAATTAAATAAAAATATTTTTTAATTAAAATAAATTATTTTCATGAGGAAATGTGGTGTGAACTAAAAGTTAGAGTCCTAAGTCAAACTAGACTCTAAATCCTAACTAAAAGAAGAGTCATAATCAAACTCCAAGTGTAAATTAGTTAGGAGACACAATAAAGGATAAATTGGGGAACTAAGGGACAACTAGGAGAAAATCTAGGAACTAATTGAGGAGGAGAGAAAAAATTCAAATTTTATTTATTTAAAAAGAAATAAAACATGTGCAACTTGAGGGAAGTGTGACATGTGTTGAGGGTGAATAATATCTAATTTAATTATTAAAACTATTTAATTATGCATGAATTGACAAGTGTGAAGACAATTTTTCTTATAAAAAAGAATTGTGAGGAAGGAGTATGGACTCTATTGCTCGATGACTGAAATGCTGTCAGATTTTGATGTGACTAGTTTACTTCTGTGAGTTGGGTTGTAAGATTTTCATAAGAAGTGGAAGACTCTCCTTGTGAGGGAAATCTTGAGCTACAATCTGAATTCTATGTGTGACCCCTTTGCATCTCGATAGGATAAGGGGAGAAGAGTATCCTTACCATTAGTTAGGAGATACCGATAAAGTCGCTTTATTTAGCAAGCAGGAAAAGACAAAGAATATAGCGCAAGATTCCAAGTTGAAAATGGACGTATGCAAGATTTTAAGTTAAATATCATCCTCAAATTCCATCATTATTATAGTTATGATACTTTAATTTCTAGTTATTTAATGACGTAGTTGAATATTAAATTGTGTATTCTGAATATGTATGGGACAGATTGGACTGTATAGTTTTTCTTATCTCCTATAAAACACACATGTTATTGTCTTATAGCAACACGAAAGTAGAGAATTTAGAATAATACCTTTGCTCTTTTATATACGTTTAAATCCATGCATCATGGTTGGATAGAGGCGGTTTGGTTTATTGTTTAAGTTGATTATGTTCTACGTTTGCAACAGAAATTTTCAATCTTATCTCTTATAAAAATAATTTGAAGAAAACCCATTTACTAATATTTCATGACTGTCGAACTTCCATCAACAAAAATAAATGATAAAGTTTAATTTTTAATATTTCATTTTTCCCTTGTCTCTCCTCCCACCTCTCTATCCTTTCTCTCGTTAGTGAAAGAAAAACATACTAATTAAATCTCTCGTTAGTGAAAGAAAAACATACTAATTAAATCTTTGCCTTTGGAAATTAGCTTGCCAGAATTTTTACGCCTTTGCAAAAGCTTACATAGAGGGTAGATTCATTGTTGATCATTTTAGTGTCCATAAAATTTTGCACTTATAAAAGTAATAATGTAAAAATATATTGGGCGTGAAATTTTAAAAGTCATTCTTGTTGGAAGATTGATTGTTGTCATTGATGTCAACCCTAGTCATGGGTTTTGGACCTAAGATTGATGAAGGTATTTGGACATGAAGGAAAATGAACATAGATACAACATCCATGGATGGATAGTATACATCATGTTGGTGTTTCCGATGGTATGTGGCACATCACATGGATCCTCATGGTTGAGGAGCAGAATGAATTTCTTTGAAGATGACAAAGTGAATTGAAAAGGAAGCACATGTAGGGCCCCAAAATAATTAAAGAAAATAATTACAAAATAGAAAGTGTCAGGTCGGCTCCCACGTTAAAAGGCAGTGACATAAATAGTATAAATAAATATACATTCATTTGATACAAGTCAAATTTCGAGGGGAAGAAGCACTAAAAGAAGGTCGGATTTCAAGGAGTATGAAATCTTTGGTGATGGTTCTACTCTGCATGTTATTTTCAGGTCATTCACCATTTTTTGCTATAACTTTTTTCAGAACGATTCAGATGGTGAAATCGATATGGCATTGGAGAAGACGTATCAAGGTACCTCCTGGTAAAATGGCCTTGATTCACATATAATTATGGAGATACACCTGTGGAATATAGGGTTTCAGGACCAGTCCTGAACTAGTCAATAAACAAGTGTTCCGGGTAAAACAATCATAAATTTTTCATAATAGACTCCAAATGAAGTGGACCACTTCCATTGGAAAGAGTAATGACTGTATTAATTTCAAAGCGAGTTTCAAATCAGATGTTAAATATTGAGGCATGCTGGTAATAAAAATTGGGTCTTCTGAACAGACCGTAATTGAATAAAGTTTTATTATCTCTCATATTATTAGGTGGAAGCGAAGGGGAAAGGATAGAGTTCAAATATCTCTGATATTGAGGATTGTATCTTCCTTTTAGAGGTTTATCCCTCCCTTTATATTTGAAGTTGTAGCTACCTTTGTAAGTCATTACTTCCCCTGAACAAAACTATTGATTATTTATCATATATTATATGTATTGTGGTGTATTGGTGTAACTCTTTATACTATTTTTCATTGCTAATTGGATATAATTGAATGGTTTAAGTATAAGTTGAAAAAGGTTTTTAAATTGTACTGATACTGATTCACCCCACTCTAAGTAATCCAACAATTGGTAATAAAGCAGGTTCCTTCAGACAGCTTTAACCAATCGGAAGGAAGATCCTATAAATGGAAGGAAATATTCAAATGGGATTCACCATTTGATGGAAGTACTTTGAATAATACTGAAAAATAGAATGGAAATCCTTTACTTGAAGAGATCTTGGGCATATGTTTGGATTCTTACTAAGCTTCAGGATATAATGCTTCAAAGAAACCAAAGACTACAGCCTAGAAGGAAGCAGTACCTAATCTATTAAATCAAGTAATAGATACTATATTGGATGGATTGACAGATTCATCGAAATCCAAGGTGGGATCATGTGCATCGCAAAGAAATATCTTTAGCTACAAGAACCTTTATGCAAGGGAAGAAGGGAAGAAGAAGAAGAAGTTGAAGAAGATTACAACATCTCGATTTCAAAGAAGAAAATAGAGGTCACTTTGCTTCACGCAGAAGGAGTAGGTCACGCTGAATTTGAATGTCCTCATCCAAGCGATTGAAAAAAGTGACACCTAAGAAGAAAAAGTCCAGCGAAGAAGAAGAAAACTACAAAGAAAAAAATTATTCAAAAAGAAGATGAGAATCTTAAAAAATCTCAACATGCTTCAATTTTGAAAATAGCAAGCTCAAAGACACCTAGAAAGAAAACTAAGAAGTGAATTGGTTAGTTGTGAAAGATAGTTGTAAGCTTTTTAAGAAATAATTAGAAGACTTTCAGAAACTGAGAAACCATTTCCTTTGAAAACTCTAATTTGAAGAAGCAAGAAGAATAGCATAAGAAAAGAAGGTCCAAATGATAAAGAGAGAAGAAGATTGTGAGAAATTTGAACAAGAAGTTATTCATTGAGGAAGAGCTTAAGAACTCCTCAAGTGCTAAAAGACTTAACAATACTATCTTGGATGCATGTAAGAAACTTCATACAAAAGAATATGCAATTAACAAGCAAAATTAAAGAAAGAGCTACTTAGACAGTCGATGAGGAGTGGACCAGGATACCGAAAAGAATGAATGATTACAAAAAGAGATGAATATCCAAGAAGACGCCCTACCTTCTGTAAATCAAAGAAGCTCCAATCAAGATGAAGGAAACTAATGAAGAATAGATCATGAACCCGTGATGGATCTGCTACATCACAAAGAAGCCCACTCCTACTCCAAGGTATCAAAGTTTCTTTCTTGGTCATTGTTATACTTGCAAAAAATTTTGGACATAAGGCAATTAATTGTAGAATCAATGAAAGGAACAAATACGCTAAAGAAACATGAATGGTGTAAATGTATATAGAAATAATCAGGATTTGTCAACAAGTTATAATTCATTTACCCGCTGATGGACAAAATATTGTATGCTACAAATGCAATTATCTTATCCACAAAGCACCTAGAGATTGCAAATATATGAATGAAGATGTGCCTATGCCAACCATAGTATGGAGAAGGAAAGATTCCAAACAATGAAGATTGTCGAATAACATTGACCGCTGAAAATGTAAAGAAAAATGAATGGTACATAGACATTGGATGTTCTTCTACACATGACTGGGATCAAGACAAATTCATCGCCTGAAGAAAAGGGTGGCAATGTTTCATTTGGAGATGACTCATCTGCCAAAATACTCTGAGAAGGTGTGGTAGAGCTTGAAGAGAAAATGTAAAAGCAAAGAATGTTATATTGGTTGAAGACTTGAATCATAATCACTCGTTAGTAAAATGCATGATCAAGGATACACTCTTACGCTTGATTCCAAAAAAATGTAAAATCGTGAGAAAATAACTCAGAAGATTATTGTAACCGGCTACAAGAAGACATAACAACATATGCATCCTAGACATGAAGAAGAGAGAAGACAAAGCCACACAAAAAATTCTAAGGAAGAAAAACATCCCAAAGACCAAAATAAGGATGAAGTATTATTGAGTGCCACATGTTCAGGGGAGCAGCCCCAAAGAAGAAAGTTAATTTTTTTCCATTAAACTCAGGGGGGGGAGCCATACCCTTTGCCATTGATGTCAAAGGGGAGATAAATTGGGACTAAGGATGATAGGGGAAGCATGAGTGTTTCAATCAATGACAAGGGAGATTGTTTGAAGATTGATTGGTGTCATTGATGTCAACTCCTAGTCATGGGTTTCTTTGGGACCGCAAGATTGATGAAGGTGATGGACATGAAGGAAAATGCATATGCAGATACAACATCCATGGATGGATAGTATACATCATGTTGTTTTCGTGGTATGTGGCATACATGGATCCTCATGGTTGAGGAGAAATTTATTTTCTTGAAGATGACAAAGGAATTGAAGAAGGAAGCATGTAGGCCCCAAAATAATTAAAGAAAATAATTACAAAATAAGAAAGTGTCAGTCTAGTCTCTAATGTTAAAAGGAAGTGACATAATGGTATAAATAAATATCATTATACATTCATTTGATACAAGTCGAAGTTTCAGAGGGAGAAGAAGTAAAAGAAGGCCGGATTTCATGAGAGGATGAAGTCTTTAAGATGTGTTCTACAGTATGTTATTTTCAGGTCATCTTACTCCATTTTTTCTATAACTTTTTATAGAACGATTCACAGAACTCACATGGTATTGAGAAGACATATCAAGGTACCTCCTCGTAAAAAGTTCATCTCTTCATTCAGCTATAATTATGGAGATACACTCAGGACTGGGGTTTGTGACCAGCCCTCAAACTAGTCAATAAACAGGTGTTCAAGGGTAAAACAGTCATAACTTTTTCATATTGACTAAATGAAGTGGGACCACTTCCATTGGAAAGAGTAATGACTGTAGCAGTTTTGTGTGTGCGAGTTTCATAATCAGATGTTAAATATTGAGCGTAGCATGTACAAGTTGGGTCTTCTCCAACAGACCAGAACTGAATAAAGTTTTATTATCTCATATATTCTTGGTGAAGGAAGGGCAAGGATAGAGAGTTCAAATCTCTCTTCTGATATTGAGGATTGTATATTCCTCTTGAGTTTTATCCCTCTCCCTTTACATTTGGAAGTTGTAGCTACCTTGAAGTCATTACTTCCCTTGAACAAAAAACTATTATCATTTATCATATATTGTGCATGGTGTATTGTGGTGTATTGGTGTAACTCTTATACTATTGTTCATTGGTTCATTGATATAATTGAATGGTTTAAGCAGGTTGAAAAGGTTTTTAAATTGTACTGATACCGATTCACCCCCCTCGGTGATTGCAATCAATTTATGATTGTAAATAAGTTGTTTTCTATCCTTGTAAAAGATTACTCTGATTTATCCGTTAATTGAAGATTGTTTCAATGATATATTAATTACATAAAGATATCAGTAAAGAAAGGAATTTCATGATTCTATTACATGACTAATATATATTAATTATTGATAATAAGGATGGGTATTATTTACCCTAAAAAGGAATATTAATTATTGATAATAAGGATGGGTATTATTTACCTTAAAAAAGAAAATGATTTATATATTTGATGTCAAAGAATTATATTAATATTTTTATGGTAATGATTTTATATTAATTTTTTATATTTATTGATTGTATTAATCAATTTTGAAATATAAAATGTGACTTGCATTTTCAACATAAATAAAATAAATGTGCAAGTTACCCAAATCTAGAAAGGTAGATGAGATGAACATACATGTACATCGTATTATTTCACTAGATAGAATATTTAGATTTATTATTAGATCATTAATAGATGAGATGAACATACGTGTACATCGTATTATTTCACTAGATAGAATCTTTAGATTTATTATTAGACCATTAATCGGTTCTTGACAAAATGAAATTGTTTTTGCGTAAATGATGTTGTTTTTACTTATTTCATGTTTTAGGATTGAAATTAGTTGCATTAATTAGAAAGTTACATTTCGATTATTGTTGATTTCATTTCTTAAAATTTCTAACTCAATTTCGATTAGTTTTTGGGAGGTTGTCACATATGGTATCAAAGCAGAGTTCTACTCTGTGACACAGGATTCATAGGACTTCCAATGCAATTTATTTAAATTAAGGATGTAATACTAATATAAATTGATTTTTTTTATGGTAGGTATCATGGTTAGAGAACGAAGAATGAGTAGACGTTGGGGTGTGAGAGGAAGAGGTATGCTTCCTTCAAACACACCCACACCCAAGGGATCTGCTCCACAGGGAGAAGAGCATACTACCAAGAAGGAGCACGTTGTAGTGGGCGACCTTATGGGTATGATGAGGTATTTTCAAAGGATGTCAGAGGCGTTGATAAATTGTCTTGCTCGTGATGAGGGAACGGTATCTACACCCAATGAGGGTTCACAATGCCCTCTTGTAGCTAGTGGGAGTGTTCATAGAGGAATCGAGAAGGTAAAATTTCCCGAGTTCTTGGGTTCCATAGACAGTTTAGCCACTGAAGCATGGTTGGTGAATATGGAAATGTGTTTTTCATTGCGTGATTATACATCCAACATGAAATTCCACATGGCGATTTTCCAACTGAAAGGGAAGACACTCTTACCATACTTGAATATGGTCATTGAAGACGTGTCTTGGGAATTGTTTGAGGAGCAATTCTGAGAGAGGTACCTATTTGATGAGTTCATTGAGCGTCATCTTAATGAGTTCATTGAGCGTCATCTTAATGAATTCATTGAACGTCAGTTTAATGAGTTCAATGCTCTACAACATGATAGTCATACAATACCAGAGTATGAGGCTAGATTTATGGAGTTGCTTATATATTCTCTGCACTTGAACACTGAAGAGTTAAAGGTGAATAAGTTTGTATTTGGTGTAATGACCCCTCCATTACGACATCAATGTAAGTGAGTAAAATAGAGGTAAATTTGTTTTTTGAAACATAATTAGAGCAAGTGTTACACGACAATAAAATCCACGAGTATTTACACATTCTATTCTTATCCACACCATTACACAACAAGAATCAATTAAAATATCATCATACTAATAGATTAATCATATCACCTCAAGATAAAAAAAATCTCTATCCTCCCAACCTACCCTGCAAGGTTAGGACCTCCAAGACACATAATCAACGCTCAAGTCCTGGATTCATCTGATTGATTTTGACCATTTAAGGTCTCAGTAGTAGCGAATGTTCTGAGGAACATGGAGAGATCTACTCCCATAACCAAATCTAACCTATACTCAATACAAAATTTGACTGTAAGATATTTAATCATGTCGCAATAAAATCATTCAAATGCTAACTATACTAGTACAATTTGTCAATTCATCATACTAGTACATAATTAATTGTTATTCACCATTAACCAAGTTTTCTTTCCTTAAGAATACAAGTAAACCAATAAATATTCATTATTTAGACAAACATACCTTCTCTATAAGATTACCACATATAGATTATTATCCACATTAAACAAAATTTTCCTTCCTTAAAGAATACAATTTAACAATTATATAATCATTATTTAAACAAGTGTAGCATAAGATTTACATGGATAATCTATAATAATTCCATAATCAATCCTAACTTACCATCCAATTGGGAAGTATACATTACACTAATTAATTTTACCATTAGCCTACCTCTCATTTCACAAGAATTCTATTCAAGGATTTCTTGAACTAAGGAATGAGTCTAACTTATATAATTGTAGGTATTAATAACAATTAAACACGAGTTCTACAAGGTCTACATAATGGAGTTATTTATGTACACACATTATAAGACTAACAATATTTACATATTAAAAAGATATAGGATAGCTTTAAAAATGTCGAATAACTATGACATGTAGAAACCAATATATATAACGAAAAGTCAATCCTTCTTTTATAATTTCCTTCCATAAATAAATTTTCTTTTTGTCTTGGGATACGCGTAATAATCAAGTATTTCTTTTAAACTCTCACAAAACTAAGGCTCCTTATAGGATCGAAAGATAATAAAATCAATGTTACACAAAATGATTTCACAGGATTGGTAATGACGTCGATAAGGACACTCATATATATAGAATCATCCAAATTTTAGTAGATTGACCAGGTTGAAAATGGCGCGATCCTTAATGAACTAGGAGAGGTCTATGAGATCGATGGAGGATTTCTTTATTCGGTTTACAATAATTTACTTCCGTTAGCAATAAAAATCGAATCCTCAAATTAAATTCACCCATACAACCGGGATTTTCAAATAGATACTTATCTAACATTTAAGTTCTGAGACTTTTGCGATTGGTGTTATGATACGATGGTTTTTTCAGATTCATTTTATCAGTTTTTTATTCGACGTTTCGAACCAAACAAATGTGGTCCATCATCCGGAGATGGACCACATTTGTTTGATCTGAAACGTCGAATAAAAAACTTATCTAACAGTTAAGATAGTCATAAATAGACCGGGAAATGAACAACGAACCTCAACATAAAAGTGAGGTATTCTCTTCTATGATTTCTGTGAAAAAAAACGGAGGTCAATCGGGGTTTCGGCGATTACAAACACCGAATACAAAAACAAAAGACCATGTTGTTTTTCGAATCCCGAAATGAGAAAAGGTTGTGGGCCCAACACTTCGGGGTTTCAGGGTTCGGGATTTCGGGGTTTACAAACACCCGACGCACAAACAAAATGAAATAAGAAATACCGAATTGCAAAATGCGATTAGGGTGTGGGCCCAACAATTTCAGGTTTTGGTGTTTGGTAAAGCAAAGGAACTCCGCGCATATGTAACAAGCAAGTCCCGAATGCCGAAATATCAGTTTTGTATTTAATCTCCTTTTAAAATCACACGCTCCAACAAATAAACTCGGAATAAATAAATGACCGGGTTCGTAATTAGTAAAACCAAAAAAAAATACTGCGTTTGCTCAAAAATGAATTTATCAAGAAATAATATGAGTTTACAAACTCAATAACAGAAAATCATAAACGCAGAGCAAACCTCCAAAACAGGGAATCACCGATTTGATTCAAGAAATGCTTTCAAGCTCTTGTCTCACCCTCTGTGTACGGATTACAATACGATTCAAGTATTTATAGGAACAAAACTTGCCCCTTCGACCTTAGGAAAAATTAAATCAGGGCAGTGATGGTATTTGGTGGCCTGCAAAGGCTAAGGCAACCACCGCTTGATAGTGAACCCTCACGTCTTGAAGGATCAAGACGACCACCGATTCGTCGTCATAAGGCGGTGAAATGATTATTCTCTGACATACTCCCTCTTAATCATTTCAGGGCAAAACAAACTAAAATATGTAAAACAAAATTGTTGTAAACAATGCATTACAACTTGCAGACCCCAATATTACTTCTATGTTTTTTAAACAATTCATTTCCCAAAGGCTTCGTAAAAATGTCTACAAATTGTTCTTCAGATCTGCAGAACTGAACAGAAATCTCCTTACCAGTTACGAGCTCTCGAATGAAATGATACCTTGTATCAATGTGATTACTTTGTTTGTGAAAAACGTGATTCCTTGACAATGCAATGGCAGATTTATTGTCACAGACAATCTGGGTTGCATCATTCTAGTTATGCAACAATTCATTCAAGACCCTTTTCATCCATACAGCTTGACATGCAGCTGCAGTTGTTGCAACATACTCT